>JARPMJ010002650.1:30000-111664 GCA_033366665.1 Phoxinus dragarum
AAGTGATCATAGTGCTACTACACAAGTGGCGAGACGGATCACAAAACTTATTACGGATCTGTAGTTTGATTAAAGTCAATTTTATTTTAAAATGATTACTCACTCACTCTTGAGCGTCTGGCGCGAGTGATTTCAATGTTAAGTCAATGTAAAGACGCGTTTATGCGCGGTAGACGCGAGCCTCATTCGCGCGTCCAGTTTGCGCGAATGAGGTGAATTGCTATCACAGATAATGTCTTTTCTATCATTTCACTGTAGCTCAGCATCGCGATGTAAAGTTAACGTTATTGCAAGATCACAGTTCATATGTGTGGGGAAAGATAAGCTATATTAGAGTAAAAATATTGCGTTAGGCTACTTCAGTTAATAAGAAAAAAGATTTTACAATTCCTGCAAATGCAGTGATGAAGTTCATATTCTCATGATTTATTTTTATGAATAAAAAATGTTTCAAAACACCCCCCCCCCCCTCTGTTTTTTTCACAAATCGCACCAAATTACAATATTTCATGTTTTTCACAGTCAGTAATTCATACTGTAACATTCGTTTGTTTGTTGTCATGTTGCAGTTTGTTTGAAATAACACACCTGTTCACCTGAAGGAAAACTCGACGAAGTGCTATTAGAAGACATCATGTCAAAGCTTTTTGGTACATATCGCCTACCGTAGGAAAAAGCGAGGCGCTGGAGAGCAAAATTAGTTTGAATGCAAAATACAAATTCACCACTAGATGGGAGTAATTCCTACATAATGTCCCTTTAAGGAAAAAATACTCCGCAATGGCATTGACATGAATTTACACATGGTTTGTCTTAAAGCAGATTAAAAACACCACATAGACACATAAACAACATTAAAAGCTGGATTTTCACCACAGGGCGACTTTAAAGCCTGCAGACTGTGCGATTTTGGCAATCCTATATAATTACAAATCACACTGTATGATATGGATCTTATAAACTTGGGTACGACATGTTTGTAGACTGTACGATGACGAGACCTATTGAATCGTACGACGCAAGTTAGTCCCATAGACAGTATATAAACTGGACACCGCGACCCCATAGGTTTCAACGGAGAGAAGTGAAGTCCATTAGAAGCATCACTTCCTGATCGCGGCGAACTGCGCAGACTCAAACTGAGCTTGACGACTCTAGATGTGACGTGAGTCTGACAGCTGTCAGTGTTCTAGTCGCTGTGCCGATGGAAATCTGAATCATTCCCTTCCGAATCTCTCAGAGACGGAGAGCGTGAGCATTAGCTGTCCATGAGCTAGCAGCGGGAGCAACTTTATCTCTCTCTATGGGCTTCTCCCTTCACTTTATCGGACTTTATGCCTCCACGTCCCCCCCAATTGCCTGCGAGCTTCTCCGCCGGTCTATACGGTAATTTCTCGACTGTGCGACAGAGAGTCGCGTGGTTATGACGCAATCGTTAGCCTATTAGCACATTGGCTACCAAGATAATAAGCTGTTTTAAATTTAAAATGTTCAATGCCTTATCGCGCTGATGTGACCGAGCACGACCTGAACCCGAACATAATTTCTAAATATCTGTCCAAACCCGGCCCGGCCCGTCGGGTTCCCGGCGGGTCCCGTTAGGCTCGGGTCAGGTATCCATCCTCTAGAGTCCATGCAGGAGGAGCAGTCGCTTTTCAGCGCGAGCTGTGTGGAGAAGCCCATCTCCACCTCCATTGCGTCTATATAAATGCTATGCTAACTAGATGCTAATATACGCTATCCTGATCGTTTTCAATACTCGTAATTCCAACTCCTGACTCGCTACAGTGGTTTTGACGGAACCAGATGCTTTTATACCTGGGGCTGCCAAGGGCGTGATCGAGTACCGTCACAGAGTTCACTACGTCACAGAGAACCCCTACTTCAGGAGCCTGAAGAGGGCAGCACTCAGACGTTTTTACACCATATATTAAAAAATTAAAACACTTTATACAAAAATGTCAAAACATTTACTCGAATCAATGAACAGCATTTATGAAGCTCCATTCTTACAGATCATTAACTAAAAAAAGTTGTTTTAGTGTTTAGTTACCCTTTAAACATAGACAGAAATCGACACGATTGGTCATCTTTCGTCTGGTCTGGGACAGCCCAAAATCCTACAATGTGTAAAAGCAAACATATTGAAGATTAGCCGATGGACTGTCAATTAATTAAATAAGATATTTCCTCACAACAATATCGGGTTTTCAGCGTAGTGAAGCCTCTCCATTGACATCCATTCAAAACAACACGCTTATTTGGGGGGCGAAGATCGTAAGCTTGCCTTGAAGTGGCTTGTCAGCAGACAGACTATACATTGGATGACACAGTGACCTTACAGAATGGCTCTTTCGGCATCAACCTGAACGTATTGCATTAGTTTCATTCATGTGTCAGAACGGAAGCGCGCGAAACCGTCAATCACACCCTTTTGATTTTCCCGGCAAAAACGCCCCGAGTCCTTCTCATAAAAATCAGTCTAGCTTTCATAAAGTCGGGGAATGTTAAGTTTCGTTACAAGCTGTTCGCATATTTGGCAATAAAAAAGCGATTAATACATAATAATTCTTACATAAAGCCCCTTTAATTGGCCATATTAGTCCATTCATGTTCTGAACAGCTGCCACAGTCCGTCTCAAAATATCAAACTTTCTCATCATCATCATCATCATCATGATGTGTGTTTTGACTCTTATCTGGTCTAGCGTTCAGCGTATCTCTCGTCTCGAATGTGTCGGTTGTGCGAGGTTCCGGTTGCCATGGTTTCGTTGGTTTTGGCGGATGCTTTCAGTTAGCTAATCCTGCTCGATGCTCTCCAAACCCTGAGATGAATGCACTCGATGCCAGACACAGCTGGCCCTGCATTCAGGCCTGCACATTCACGGGCCCATCGACTCAATAGAGCAGCGAGTCACGCGCGGACCGCCGAGCTCAGGTGAGTGTGTGTGTGTGTGTGTGTGTGTGTGTGTGTGTGTGTGTGTGTGTGTGTGAGTGTAAACATCAACACCCATCCTCACTGAGCTCGAGATCAAGCCGTGCAAAAGCAGCGATGTTATTCGTGAAGAGTGTTTGCTTTGGCCAGCACATCATTTAAGCTTTGCTATCAGTGTGTCAGATGTGAAATGTGAAACATGCTGTATATTCCCCCCAAAACAACAACAACAACTATTTGTTGTTGCAGGGCTATTATAGTTCAACTTAATTCAAATAAAATAGATAAAACTTAAACTTTTTTTTTTTTCAGCAATAGCTGACAATGCAATATTTCTCATTTTCCTTTAGTTTCGTAGTATGAAAGTAGTATGCACTAAATAACTAGCCTATTACTGAAACTGAAAAAAAAAACATTAATGATAACTATATATATATATATATACACTGTATATGTATAAACACAAACATTTATGTTAGATACAATTAATCATGATTAATCGATTTGACAGCACTTATATGTACGTGATTATGTATATATACGTGTGTGTGTGAGTGTGTGTGTGTTTTATTTGACAGCACTTATATGTACGTGATTATGTATATATACATGTGTGTGTGTGTGTTTTATTTAAAAGTTTTATCCAACTTTTATGTTGGATGCGATTAATCGTGATTAATCGATTTGACAGCACCAATAAAAGACACAAAAAATTAAAATGACAAAACTAAACTAAACTAAAATTAAAATTAAAGCAGGGGAAATTATTAACAGAAAAAACTCATTAATTTTTTTATAAAAACCATAATAGGATCTAAAATAACACTAATAGCAACTTTTGCATGGGCAATTTGCATTTCTTTAGAAAGTATGAGATTTATTTTAAAATAATAATAATTTTAATATTTTTAGCATGGTATAATTCTATAAATAATTATTAAATAAATAAAAATAGTTATGTTCAATTATGTTCCTTTTCACAGACTGTGACGACGCGTTTCAATGGTCATCAGCAATCATAAATCCAGCAGGTTTTTATATTTTCACATTTTTTTAATGTACATTCATAACACTATACGTACTATTATATTAACTTTGTATAAAATTACAAAAAAAAAACGAGTTAACGCTGCCGGTATCAATCTCTCTATTTTCCCCCCCTTTTTTTTTTTTTTTTTAAGTTGTGAAAACACTATTATGGAGTTTTTCTTTTGCTATTTAGACACACCACACACACACACACACACACACACACACTTTTACGTAGTCTCTAATTCACAGCTATAGAAGTTTACCCAACTATGACGACTTCTGAGAAACCCGTAAATATGAAAGGCTCAATTTGTAATTATTATTCAGAATGATTTTATTTGTATTATTTTAGCTTCCGAATCTCTCCGGAACAAAGGATTGTGGATTGTCTGGTCGCCGGTGAAGAAGACAACATGATGAAAAAGTTAGTGCACCCCCACACAGGGCTTCAGTTCTCACACACGGCTCTATTCATCGTGGGGTTAAACTGCCTGACATGCTCCCTTCACCCGTCCGTGTGTGTGTGTTTCCAGAGGATTAGGGTTTCACTGACACGATGTTGTCTGGTCCTCTCATAAATACAACACTAAACCTCCATAATCACACCAGACATGCTTCATTTACTGTGTTATGCTGACGTTTATAAAGAGGAGAGAGATATTTATGACCTGAATGTTTGGGCTTGATGTTGGCGAATGAGGTCATTTTAAACCACAATGTAATATTGACCGATTTGTAACGTTATCTGGCATTTAGCCGGCGACGTGAAGCATTCGCAAGCATGACGCATTATTGAGTGAATCAGGATATTCAACGAGAAAGAAACTTGATTGATTGCGTTGTAAAATGTGCCTATACATGTAAAATAGATTTGACTGTAGGTTTTGGTCGAGATTGACGTCAGATGAAAAGGAAAGTTATGACATTTTGTATTATCGTATATGTCTGTACATATACTGCATCATTTTTGTCTTCATGCATATATATATATATATATATATATTAGGGTTGACAAAAGATTAATCGCGATTAATCACATCCAAAATAAAAGTTTGTGTTTACATAATATATGTGTGTGTGTACTGTGTATAATTATTTATATATATAAAAACACACACAATCATGTATATATTTAAGAAAAATTGGTTATATTTATATATAAAATATTTATATATAAATTATATAAATGTATATACAGTATATAAATGCAATTATCCCCTAAATATATATTATGAATGTGTGTGTATTTATACATAATAATTCTACACAGTACACACACATATATTATGTAAACACAAACTTTTATTTTGGATGTGATTAATCACGATTCATCTTTGGACAGCCCTAAATATATATATATTCAACGAGTGGATCTCTGAGCTGTTGTGAGTGAGTGGAGGCGGGGCTCATTTGCATATTCATAGAGACGCGAATACTAAATGAGGCAAGGGTGTCGAGTTACATTCAAGATATTTCAAGGCATGAAGACATTTTTTTCAAGGAAAATCTTTAAATATGTCATTTTGGTGATCAAAGATGATACAATTATTGACTAGAAAAAAATTGTTGAAATCTTGAAAGCTTACAAAACATGTAGAAAATTGCTTAACTTAATTTGATGTGTTAAAGCAATGTAAAAACATGTTGTCATGACTTATTGATCATATTTTTTTACAGTGTATAATACTTAGGCGTAGTATATATATGATGAATTTTGAGTTAAAAAGTTCATTTATACACTGTAAAAAAGTTGCTGCCTTCAAATTTTTAATCCCCCTGTGGTGAAAAATCCAGCTTTTAATGTTGTTTATATGTGTATGTGGTGTTTTTTAATAAGACAAAGCATGTGTAAGTTCATAAGTGGACAGCATTGCTGAGTATTTTCTGCTTAAAAACTGCAGTGAACCAAAGACAGTCTCAAAAACACGAAATCGCTGGTGTTTCTGACGTCACACACTACCTTGTAACCAATCAGATCAACGTGTGATCGTCAACCAGTGGATCTCTGAGTGAGTGAGGGAGTGAGTGGAGGCGGGGCTAATTTGCATATTCATAGAACCGTGTAACCAATCAGATTAACGTGCCAGCGGGGCTTTAGCATATCATTAATCATCATCATCATATAATTTTTCTGTTGATATGAAAAATCGTGTAGATTTAGCAATATAGCGGGTGTATGATATTACAATGTTATGATGAACTATATGCCTTTTAATGTTTTTTTTTCAATATAAGGCAGAACATGGCTTGTGTAACATTAGCAACACATTATTAGCTGTTTGATAACATAGTCAAGCAAAAGGCTAATGATATTAATTACCGTTATGTGTCCAACGTTGTAAAGAGCGACACCATTGTGCAGCGTTTACCTCAGTAAGTGAGTGGAGGCGGGGCTAATTAGCATATTCATGAATCTCGTATACTAAATGAGGCAAGGGTGTCGAGTTACATTCAAGCTATTTTAAGGCATGCCCATTTTTTTTTCAAGGAAAAAACACTTGAATATGTCATTTTGGTGATCAAAGATGAGTTTTAAGGGATACAATGTGAATTTAAGTACAATGAAACTTGTATATTTAAGTCATTTCAACTTGCATCACTTATTTTAACTTAACTAACTTATTTTGATGCGTTAAAGCAATGTCAAAATGTTTTCATAACTTATTGATCATATAATTTTTACAGTGTACGAGTATTTCTTAATTGACGTGTTGTACAAATCTATTCACATTTACTTCATTTTTAATTTGGTTTCTTTAAACGGCTATATTTCTGTTCTATAAAAGCTATAAAAGCATGTAAAATGATATTTGATGTATTCTTTTAGATTGACATGCACTGCTGCTAAAAACCCTTCACAATAACACCAGGAACATGCATCAAGAAAGCAAATAGGGTCAATTTGTGTTTCATGTTTTGACTTTAATGTCAGGGTTTACGTGGACTGATTTTCATTAGGAAATGCCATAGTTTCAATGTCAACACCTGAGGACAGATATATATATTACACGTATGAATCATCAGGTCGCTGTTTGTTCATATTAATCTCTCCCCTGGTGTGGTTTCTGTACCACAGTGACCTCAAAAGAAAAACACCAGTTAAAAGGGCTGAGATGCACACGGGGGCACAGCTTCTGTTTTCTCACCACAACACCAAATGTTGTCTCTTCCTCCGCTTTAGTGGCCCTGAAAGTCCTCCTCACACCTCCGGTCAGAAGCCATTTGCTTCGCTCCAGCTCTGATTATGGCTCATTCAGCTTTAGATTATCCGAGGTGTTTGCTCTCCGAATCTAAGATGGATTTAGGAAGTGCTAACACCTGCATAGCTGTTTTTACAAACTCAAGGTGGAAAAAGAAACAAGTTTTATTCCCTTTGCATATCAATATGTCATATGTTAGATCTCAAATAAGATCCGTAATGCCCCAAAGAATACCATAGGCTACTACAAGGGCATAGTAAGCCTATTTTTGTCAGTATAACTAATTATAATTTTTTTATTCTGAATTTAATTTGGTTTCTTTAAACGGCTTTATTTCTGTATAAAAGCATGTAAAATTGTATTTGATGTATTATTTTTGATTGACGTGCACTGCTGCTAAAAACCCTTCACAATTACACCAGGAACATGCATCAAGAAAGCAAATAGGGTCAATTTGTATTTCATGTTTTGACTTTAATGTCAGAAACAAGTTTATTGCCTTTGCATATCAATATGTCATATGTTAGATCTCAAATAAGATCCGTAATGCCCCAAAGAATACCATAGGCTACTACAAAAGGCATAGTAAGCCTGTTTTTGTCAGTATAACTAATTAGAAATGTTTTATTCTGAATATAGTCCTAATGAAATGAATATATGGAGTTAAACTGTCTCACAATGCTGTACTGTGGCGGGACCAATGATTATATTTTCACGTATCATGACAGTTTTGAATGATTACCATATTGAATTACCCTGGTATTTACATGCTATTCCAAATATATTGCAATATCGAAACATCTTAGTAACACCATGGTACTTTTATTAGTGCTATAGCCTGTTTTATTTTAAACATGTCTGTTATCGGTCTATAATATAGCGAACGAATTTCGAAACTAACTAAGCATCTGCGATCTCGTTTATACGACTGAATTAGCGGCATACGTTTTTGTTAAACACACACACACACACACACACACACAAAAACACACACAGTATTCCATTCCATGGCTTCCTGTTGCCATTCTTTTAAAACCTTGGTTAGGGTGTGCAGGGAAGAGCATGGTTGGCTTTAGTGTTTAAAAGTGCTTTCATTGGCCATTGAATGTGTCAATCAAGCTTTCCTGGCTCCCTATTGGTCAGTTCGGTGGGTCTATCGTTCCATCTCGCACTGTTTCTCAGTCCGTCTGTCTTCAACAGTGCGTCGTCTCATTCCGCGCGTTAGTCTAGTACGGCACAATTTACAGCAAAATCCCGCTCATATTGCGATAAAGTTAGATATACTGTTCTCCGCTGTATTAAGTATTTTAATTGTGCCGCGTGTATACTAAACATCAAAGTAATCGCGTAATCTACACAGTCCTAGTTTTCTGGGCGTTTGAAATCGGACACCGCTATAACGTCTCCCCTCAGCGCGGAGGGATACACTATTTGGGGCTGACAATGTGGACGGTGCTAAAATGTCTCCTCGGAAGATGAGATGTTACATTTGTAGCGCTCAAAAGAATTAGAATATAACTTTAGTCAGAGTTGTATCTGAGCACAGTTACATTGTAACAACTCTTGACGCGGATTGTTCGCGTTTCCCGGGAAATACGACCCGTTTTGCACCGTGTTTTTGCGGGACCTGAGACACGGAGGGGGGAAATTTTGTCCCCCAACTTTTCTGTTTTTCCTCTCAGGCTGAAGCGCGTTTCTCTCCCGCTGGATGCCGCGCGCGTGACGGGGAAAACGGTAAATATTTGCCACGTTTATCATGTTTTATACGTGTAGATGTGCACCATTTTGACTTTTACGCGCCTGTTGTATTTATCGAACTTTTGTTGCATGGTGAATGTGTGTGAAGTGTTTTGTCTAAGAGCTTTGGTGTGTGAGTGCGTGCGTGTGTGTGTGGGGTTCGAGTCCAGAGGAAACGGCTTCTTTGTTCAATACTGCCAACAATGTCAAGTTTAAAACACCATTTATAGCTTCTTTTTACCACGGTAAATATGTGTTTACAACTTTATAGTGAATCTTCTGCCTGTTTCATTTGTATATTTGAGGCAATTTGGGTATTTTTGATGGTTATAACAGATGAAAGTTTGCACTGGGGTTAAATAAAGTCATCTGTGAAGTTAATTTGACGTATTTACTTTTAACTTGATTTCTTGTGCATTGAGTTTCTTATTTTTTTGCTGTTCGTCTTGTGTCCTGGTGTGTTTTATTTGACTTTTCTTGGGAAACAACTTTTCCTTATTGCATTTTTGGGAATAGCTTTCCCATATTTTTCAGTATAGAAGATCCATATAGGTGTTTACATGCTTATATTTGCTCTATTCTCCCTTAAAGAGTGTTTGTACTTGTTCTTGTGTAGTTTTCAAACTTTGTGTCGAGGACCGTGTGTTTCTTTGTGTTGGAGAGGTTGGGGAAGGGGGGGGGGGGTGTCTTGTTCACCATTTAGGGTGAACGTGGCCTGAAAAGCCTTCATGTGAGTCGGCCTGTTGCTGATCATTCTGCAATTGAGACTTATGGATTATATTTGATGTTGTCTGTATAATATTGCGGTTGCACGTGTTGTAGAAGATTAAAGCTTTGCCCTAAAGCAGTGCAGTTGTGCTTTCACATATGCATATATATTTTAGTGCTATTGAATGTTAATTTGGCATTTACCGGTACTTCTAAGGTTCTTTAAAGATTTATAACATGCCATTATCACCACTTATGACATAAACAACACTCCATAGTGCTTAAAACATGATCCTAACACTAGTGCCATGTAACATACATGTCAAAAAAAGCCATGCACACATGCAACATGCCCAAAAACATGATGCTGTTTTTAAAATATATAGCCTATGGTTTACGTTGCATTTAAAAAAGTTATACAACAGGTTTTTGCAATGTCACTTGCCCTGAAAACTATGGTATTTCCATGGCATACACTACTGTTCAACAGTTTAGGCTCTTTAAAAGGAATTAATGTTTTTATTCAGCAAGGACACATTAAATTGGATCAGAAATGACAGTAAAAACATTTTCAAAAAATGCTGTTCTTTTGAACTTTCTGTTTATCAATGAATCTTTGAAGTGAAATTGTGATTTTCGCAAAAATATTCAGTTTTTAAATCATTTAAATATTTAATTAGCACGCAAATCAGCATATTAGAATGATATCTGAAGGATATGACTGAATACTGATGCTGAAAATTCAGCTTTGAACCACAGAAATAAATTTAATTTTACAATATATTCGCATAGAAAACGGCTATTTTAAATTGTAAAAATATTTTAGATTTTTTACTGTCTTTTGCATCAAATAAATGCCTCCTTGAGCAGAAGAGACTCTTTCTCTTAAATATATGCAACGTAAATGTTTGTGCATGTCCTAAAATCACAGTATAATCATAATGCATAATGCACTTTTTGATAAACTGTGCATCCCATATGAAAAAGTATTAAAAGTAAAGCAATAATTGTGCAGTGTTTTGTGATGTTTCACAGTCCTCTACCTGTTGATCATCAGGAGGTGCTGATATGATTCCAGTGAAGGTGTTATTGGCGCAGTGATGATGATGATGAAAGTATTTTTGGATAAAGCTTCTCACTTTTTGTGTGTCTGTGTGATGCAGTGCTGATGTTTAATGAGTTGGTTCATGAATTAAGGAGAGAAAAAAAGAGTGTAAAATCACAGCACTTCCTTTTTTAACTGGCGAAGTTGACGTGACGCTTGTCTTCTGAAAAGAGCCAAAATTAGTTTGCAGTTTTGTATGAAAAGCAAAATATATGCAATGTACATAAAAAAAAATTGCATATGAAACTCGAAAAATTAGAATATGGTGCAAAAGTTCATTTATTTCAGTGATTCAACTTAGAAGAAGAAACTAATATATTATATAGACATGCAAAGTGAGATATTTCAAGCCTTTTTGTTATAATTTTGATGCTTATGGCTTACAGCTTATAAAAACGTTTCACAATATTGGGTTTTTCATAAGCTGTAAGCCATAATCATCAAAATTATAACAAATAAAGGCTTGAAATATCTAACTTTGCATGTAATGAGTCTATATAATATAAGTTTCAACTTTTAAGTTGAAATAAATGAACTTTTGCACCATTTTCTAATTTCTGAATTTCACCTGTCACCTTAAATGTCCTAATATCTATTAAAATGTTCCATTTATGGAAATAAACGCCCATATTTCATGCTATGGACATGTTTAAAATGCAGTGTTTCATTCCAGGAATCATAGTTGTTTGTGCAACTAACTAGTTCCCGTACTTTAGGTGTGTGTAAGTGTGGGTGGGTAGGGTGGGTGGTTGTTGGAGACTCGCTGGTGGTCTCCCCTGGTGGTTAACTGAGCTCATTTGTGGTGCATTCTGGGAAAACACTACATTAAACCACGTCTCTAATGTTGTGTAGCGCTTCGGATGGAAGCCGCAACCGGATTATTTTGGAATCGGACGCATGATGATGCATGTCAGATTTTGATTACTAGGCCCAGATACATCTAACCTGAGGTTCATAGATGATCTGAAAGCACACTTCTCCTTCCCTGCAGGATCATAAACCTGTTTGAGCTGAGAGAGAGCGAGTCGTCGAGCGAGAGAAGCGGATCAAGAACACACAGGGTCAGGATGGCTACGGTGGGAACCGACTTGGAGCTGAACGACCTGTTGGATTTCAGTATTGTAAGTTGATAGACTGTTAATAATAAACATTATTATTGGTTAGTCAACATCAAAAGTCAAGTGGGTAAAGTTCCCCATTATGCTTTTTCTAGGGAGGCACTGGTATGAAAAATTTGGCCAATACCGATAATTATTTATATTTGATAACCGATATATCGGCCGATAAATCCGAATTCAAATTTTTTTATTTTTTTTTTGAGAGCCAAAAGTCATTAAAAGCCTCGTCCCAAACACGCAATTCTCATTATAATTTTATGTAGCCGATATGACATGTACTTTACTGTATTTTCCTTTTTTTTTTTTTTTTTTTTGGATTCTTATATTTCAAGCAATTAAAAGCCATCATGTTGAACAGATGCAGCTGAAGGAAATAATGCACTTTTTATCGGCTTTAATATATCGGCCAAATTTTCTTATCAGACCGATAACGATAACATTAAAATCCCTAGCTTTTTCTAATATTTCCTTACATGCGCTGTGTAATAGAGCTGATTGTGAATGTTACATTTCTGCAAAGTTTTAAGTCGCAATGCACGATAAATGAAGTAATCTCCTAAAAATAATAGATTCTGAACTGCCCGAAATGAGGCATCCCAGTCACAAACTTATCTAACAATGTAACAAATTTGCATAATGCCAGCCTGTGGTCTTCATTGGCTGCCGGTGATCCTTTGCTCCGCCCTCAAACACTAGTTGTAGATGAGACTGTAAGAGTTTGGTTTGTGTTAGTGCTGCAAATCCACTTTTCTGAACTTCAAAAGTATGAGAAAAAAACCCCGGCGCCATCAGTTTGTATCACTCACGCGAGTCAAGTGTTGAAATCCAGATTTGGTAATGGTGTTTTGTTGTTTCCGATGTCGACTGTAAGCGGTCGACCAATCACAGCAGACTGGGCCGTCTGACCAATCAGAGCAGAGCAGCTCTCAGAGGGGAGGGGTTTAGAGAGACTGAATCTTCGAACGAACCGTTTCAGACGCTGTGAGAAAACAGCTGATCCGCGGCAATGTATATTATAAGAAAATTACAGTGTTTTTTTGACCTGGATGCGTGTAAATCTGTTGTTGGAGACTCCAAAACACAATCAAAAACCTTAAAATAGCATAATAGGGGCACTTTAAGCGGTAAAGGTACAAGAAACTGCTGTATTTTGACTATTAATGGCCAAACATGCATATACACACACAGTTTAATTAAACTGCAAAAGGTGATGTAAGATATATATACACTGTAAAAAAATATTTGCATGATTTGTTATCACAACTTTTTATCTTTTGTCAAATCAACTTCGATAACTAATGTGTGAAGATAACACACTATTTTGAGTTTCTGTTTATTAAACAATTCTTCATTGTATTAACTCAAAATTGTAATTACAACGAACTCAATTTTAAGGCAACAAGGTAACTTGCTTTTTGAAGTTAAACCAACTTTTTTTTTTACAGTGTATATATACATCTTTCCTTTTCACTTTTCAACCTTTTTATTAAACAAATTCATAAAGTGTCATAGACAGAGAAAAAAAATTGGTGTAGGATTTGCTTTGAAACCATTTTCTTTCATAAATTGTTAATTTTATAATTACAAACAATTGGTGAGTAACACATTGAATAAAACATGCATTTTTTAATTACAAAGACTGAAAGTAAAACGCACTCCAGTTATATTTACAACTTTGAATTTTTATTTTTTACAGTGTAGCAGATTTGATTGTGTCTGTAAATGGTTTCACGTCAGACAAACAAACAGCACAGTGTGTTTTAGGAGTTTACTTAAATGACAAATGGTGATTTTTACACTTAATTTCAAACCTAATACCTAGAAATAAAGTTATTTGTCAACTATTACTGATGCATAGGATCGGTAATAATCAGTGTTGGGGAAAGTTACTTTTAAAAGTAATGCATTACAATATTGCGTTACTCCCTTAAAAAGTAATTACTTGGTTACTTTTTTAGAAAGTAATGCGTTACGTTACATTTGCTTTTTTTCCCCACCTGGGCTGAGTTTTTTTTTTTTTATAACACAAAAGTTGTATTTTTGGGCAAATGTAAAGACCCTTTCACACTAAAAGTGAAATAATAATCCTCAGACTGAAGGAAATGTGTACAGTAGAGGAAAGCAAACCTTTCTATCTATAGTCATTTTTGCTTATTTAACTGCATCATCGAAGGTCAGAAGCAAGTACATTGATTGGTCAATAAAGTGAGATTAAATGCATAAAAATGTATGTTTTATTTAACATATTTAGTTATTTGGAGGTTTGCATAGTATTCTGATTCTGGATTTCACTGATTTTATTCATTTTGAGGAATATTGAATATTTCTTTGTGCAAGTGAGATGAGTAAATGCTCACATTTAGTCTAGAACTACAATAAACATCATGTTCACACACACACACACTTTGATTTGTCTCAACATGAGGACAGGAGAGCTGTCAGTCAATAAATATGAAAACAAAGTAACTTGCGTTACTTATTTGAAAAAGTAACTCAGATATTTTGTTGTAAATTTTAAAAGTAATGTTACTTTACTAGTTACTTGAAAAAGTAATCTGATTACGTAACTCAAGTTACTTGTAATGCATTTCCCCAACACTGGTAATAAGCATATTATGTTTATTTTTTAAGCTGTGGTGTGTGTTTTGAAATGATATTTTCTCTCTTTGGTAGATGTTCCCTCATCAGATGCCAAACGGGAAGAGCCGAGGCCCAGCTTTACCCAGCAGTCAGTTCGGTAGGCACTTTAAAACTATTTACTCTTTTATGCTATGACTGATTCAGGATTGAGGGGAACTGATATAATCTGTGGTCGACTTGTCGATGGGTTTTAACATGGTAAAGATTCATCAAAAAAGTGCTCCGGTTCTGCAGAACTCGGCGAGTGTTTCTGTACACGTGTCGGTGTCGTTATAATCCCGGTGTTTGCGAAGCCTGTTTGGTCCTCGTCGTTCTGATCTGTCTTGCTCTCGCCGCTTCATGTTCTCAGCTGTCGCCCCTCCATCATGGGGGAGGAGAGGATGATGGGAAATGAGTCGTCCTCTCAACCCCTGCGAACAATGTCAACAAACATTAAAACAACAGGCAAAACAACCCCCCACCGCCGACGCACCATCTCCCCCAAATCCAGTCTCCGTTCGCTATGGAGTCTTTGTTTATCTGAGTGAATCTCCTGAAATATATATATTTTTTTTTCTGCAGTGTTTTTAATGAATTGTTTGTAATTTTAGTCTAAAATGGAAGCATTGAACACTATGTGACCCTGGATCACAAAACCAGTCACACGACGGGTATATATGTGGCAATCGCCAACAATACATCGTATGGGTCAAAATGTTATGCCAAAAATCATGAGGATATTAAGATCATGTTCCATGAAGATATTTATTAAGTTTCCTACCGTAAATATATAAAACATGTATTTCTGTGAGTGAATGCAGCACAATCGTGAACATAAATGCACAACTTTAAAGCAGATTTTCTCAATGTTTAGATTTTTGGCATCCTCAGATTCCAGATTTTCAATGGTTGTCTCGACCAAATATTGTCATATCATAACAAACCACACATCAATGGAAATAGTATTTATTCAGCTTTCAGATTATGTATGAATCTCATTTTCAAAAAAAATTGACCCATGTGACTGGTTTTGTGGTCCAGTGTCACATATACTGTTGCTAAACTGTATAACATTTTGGCAAATTCTGGATGAATAAATAATTTTATCGTTTCATTAGAGAACAGTTACACAGCTCTTCACGACAGCCCGCCAAAATAAAAGTTTGGTTTAACTTGAAGAAAGTACAGCAGAATGTACTTCTCATTGTAATCATAACAGTACAATTATTAAAATTGTGTATTTTTTAAAGAATATCACACAATTTTTTTCATTGTTTTAATTTTAACAGTAAATCTCTGTTGTACAGCGCTTTGTTTGCCAAAAAAATTAAGGATTTGTTACATTTTCGTTTGTTTTATCCCTTAATTTGATTTCCACCATAATAAATTTGTATTAAATCTAGAAAAAGTAAAAGTTAACATAATTTCTGAAAACACTAAACATTAAATATTATTTAAAAATAATGCATTATTTAGATAAATATTATTTAAACAAAAAGTTATTTCAATGTTATGAATTAATTAGACATATTTTTTATTTATTAATTTAATTGAGCCATTTCGTTTTATTGGTTTAATAAAACTTTCCAGAAAAATGTAAACAGAATTTGGGGGACAAAAAAATACAATACAATACAATATTTATGTATAAAGCACATTTAAAAACAACCATGGCTGACCAAAGTGCAGAACAGAAAAAAAACAACAAAAAAACAACGCATAACAATAAATAAACAATAATCATACCTAAGTCAAGGAGTATTAAACAAAAAAATTACATTTAAATTGTATACGTATTATCATTTCAATTAATTAGACATGCTTTTGATACTAAAATGTAATTTAACCATTTTTTTTTTTAATATTAAAAATAATAATTTCAGAATAATAAAACTGATTTCAAAGGGGTCAATGGTGTCCAACTTAGTGTTTTTCAGAATATCATCTTTTGTGTTTCGCTGAAGAAAGTCATACAGTTTTGAATTGAGTAAATTATGACAGAATTTGCTTTTTTTGTGTGTGTTTGTGTGTGAATTATTCCATTAATCTGGTGTGAGCGGTGATCTGTTTGAAATGAGATCTGGTCAGGCGATGTTGGTGTCATTGTCCAAATCCTCCATGCATAGGACAAAAAGTTCTCCATAAGTCAATAGAGGACATGTGGAAGAGTGTATAGTTTCAGCATGGCGCTGATTGAGAGAATATGAGTGTTATGGCTGAAGAATCTGCTCGTCGTTAGATCAACAAAGAGTAAAACCACATGCTTTCTTTTTGATCTTTTTTTGTGTGTGCCTTTGAATAGCAAGTGACTCGTCCTGCCCAACTTTTAAACGCTTTGTAATTTAATACTTGATTATTTGCCATTTTGTTCTGAGTGAAATCACGTTGCTTGTGAATTGACACGATTAGGATTTTGTGTTTGACTCGTTGTGAAGTTTGAGGAGGGAGTTTGCGTGAGGATTTGAGTCTGTCACCGGCCACAGTTTCATTTACTGAGTACCTGAAACTGAGAATAAGAGAGATATTTATAACTGCAGAACTCGTGTTGAAAATACAGAGAAATGCAAAGTTTTCATGAATAGGAAAGAAAAATCACCATCCTGGCATAAGCTATTAGTAGGGCTTTTGACAACATCATTCTGTTAATGTGATAGCTTTGATTTGAACCGTCATTGGAGTACTAACTAAAAAAATGTTCAATGCAAGAAACATACTGTAAAAGTCTGTGTCTATACGAGCACTAAGATATAACTTGCCAAATTCAAGGCGCAATATGTACGTTTTTTGGATTAAAATATCCAAAAACCTCTAGAACAGTGTTGTGTATTTGCCAGATGTTTCCAAAAATGTTTAAATCCAGATAAATACACAATTTTGAACACTAATTATTACAGTACTAGTTGAACATGTTCAATGCAAGAAACAACATACTGTAAAAATCTGTGTCTATACGAGCACTAAGATATAACTTGCCACATTAAAGGTGTAATATGTAAGATTTTTGGATTAAAATATCCAAAAACCTCTAGAACAGTGTTGTTTACTTGCCAGATGTTTCCAAAAATGTTTAAATCCAGATAAATACACAATTTTGAACCCTCATTATTACAGTACTAATTGAAAATGTTCAATGCAAGAAACAACATACTGTAAAAATTGGTCTCTATACAAGCACTAAGATATAACATGTCAAATTAAAGGCGCAATATGTACGTTTTTTTGGATTAAAATATACAAAAACCTCTAGAACAGTGTTGTGTACTTGCCAGATGTTTCCAAATTTTTTTTAAATCCAGATAAATACACAATTTTGAACCCTTATTATTGCGGGTACTAGTTGAAAATGTTCAATGCAAGAAACAAAATACTGTAAAAATCTGTCTATACGAGCACTAAGATATAACTTGTCAAATTAAAGGCGCAATATGTACGTTTTTTGGATAAAAATATCCAAAAACCTCTAGAACAGTGTTGTGTACTTGCCAGATGTTTCCAAAAATGTTTAAATCCAGATAAATACACAATTTTGAAACCCTCATTATTGCAGTACTAATTGAAAAAATGTTCAATGCAAGAAACAAAATACTGTAAAAATATGTCTATACGAGTACTAAGATATAACTGGTTGAATTAAAGGTGTAAAATGTACGTTTTTTGGATTAAAATTTTCAAAAACCTCTAGAACAGTGTTGTGTACTTGCCAAAAATGTTTAAATCCAGATAAATACACCATTTTCACTCTCCGTGACGTCATATTCGCATTACCCTCGATTTACGGGTTTACTGTGTTTTATTAGACAGCCGAGCAACTGTTTAGATCTTTATCGACAGTAAACTAATCATTGTTGTACAGCTTAACGCCGTTAGTTATTGTTTGAATCTCTTGATTCCACGTGTAACATGTTTGTACCTTAGAGATTTGTACTTAAGTGTCTAACAGCAAAATCAGAAATAGCTTTATTTGTGGTAACAGTTATTCAGCATTTTCTCCTCCATGCAATGTTTTAAAACCAATTACATGCCATTTAGCAACACAAGTCATTCAGCTTTTATTAATATGATATTCTGATATTGATCCAGCTTACTTCAGCAAGTAGAGTAATGTTTATAACATTACTTTAATCATACTTAAATGTATTTGAGTGTGTATTCAAAGGTGAAACTAATATATTATATAGACTCATTACATGCAAAGTGAGATATTTCAAGCCTTTATTTGTTATAATTTTGATGATTATGGCTTACAGCTTATGAAAACCTTTCCACAATATTCTCATTTTGAATTTGGGGTTTTCATAATCGTAAGCTGTAAGCCATAATCATCACAATTATTACAATTAAAGGCTTGAAATATCTCACTTTTCATGTAATGAGTCTATATATTATATTAGTTTCACCTTTTAAGTTGAATTACTGAAATAAATGAACTTTTGCACCATATTCTAATTTTTCCAGTTTTCAAGAACGATCATTTCTACACACTTTACACCAAAAATACGACATGGGGGAGCTTAGTTATATTTTCATTCAGATAAACAGAGGAAGCTCCTAAAAAAAAAACAGACTTGCTTTATTTTATGACATATGCCAAACTAAATATGAATATATCAGACGTACTGACAGATAAAATAAACACATGATTGTGATCGCCTATATATGATTTGTCTTGATTTCTTCAAGCGGCCGTATTTACCATGTTTACTATGGTAATGAATGAAGGCATTTATATAGCGCTATACTGTACACCCAAAGCACTTTACAATCATATCAGGGAATCTCTCCTCAATTAGTTAATTGCATTTTCCAAGTTATTCTTAAAATTCACTTTAAAACACTACATTATTACAACTTAGCAAGTATTACTGAGCAAAGCACAGTGCTCAAGGCTAATGATGGAGTACTTAACGGTTAGCGCGCGTAGTCTTTTGCATCGCATATTATATGTTCCTGTCTTATACGGTTATCAGAATCACAAACAGAAGTTATTTCAAACAATTGCTGCTGTCTTGAAAGTGAGTTATGAGCTAAACTGATTTTTATAAGTATTTAATGCTGATGTTAGCTGGTTATGAAATCGGCTGTTGGGCCCGAAAGTGACAGTGAAAACGTGGTTATTGATTTTTATATCACTAAAATCATCCCACATATTTGACCCTGGACCACAAAACCAGTCACATGGGTCAATTTGTTTTTAAATTGAGATTTATACATCATCTGAAAGCTGAATATATAAGCTTTCTGGGAAATTTTCTGGAAAATCTGGAATCTGAGGGTGCAAAAAAATCAAAACATTGAGAAAATCTCATTTAAAGTTCACGATTGTGCTACATTCACTCACAAAAATACATGTTTTATATATTTACGGTAGGACATTTACTAAATATCTTCATGGAACATGATCTTAATATCCTCATGATTTTTGGCATAAAAGAAAAATCTATAATTTTGACCCATACGGTGTATAGTTGGCTATTGCCACAGATATACCCGTGCGTCATGTGACTGTTTTTTTGATCCAGCAATGTTATAAATACTCAATATAGCGGCCATCTCTAAACAAGACTGATATTATACACTAGTGAGGCGTTTGATATGCAAAAGCTGAATCAAAATAACCTGTGATAAGCTTATGAGTCACATGCAGTGAGAACTAGTAATAAATCAAGTCGAGAGACTGTCCTGTTGAACACGATGTTTGTGTGTTTGTGTGTCTGGGACCCTTGTAGCCCATGACTCAAGTGTGACTCGCTCAGCGCTTCTCTCCTCATAATTATAGCTCTGCTTGTGTTTGTGTGAATGTATCTGCCCTGAGTCACTCCGTTGGCTCACGACGCGCTCACGATCCCCGCAGGCCTGAGACTCTGTCATGTATCTGCCGTGTAATTAGCGTGTCTGTTCGGGCAGGTAGAGCTCAGGACAGCACGACTCTCGACTAGCGTGATTCATCTGCTCATAAACGGAGGAGAACGAGGGACAACCTGCTCTTAGTGATTTATTTGATGATACAAAATATATTAATATTCTTTTCTAGGGTCAGAGCTCCAGACAAAAATAAAAAATTAAGGAGCCCTGAAGAAAAAATAGCGTCTAAATATATATTTTTTAAAAGTCCCCCTGAGGTCAATAATTGTGTTATTGTATTATTATAATTTTATTTTCTTTGATCTACAAAATTACATAATTAAACGTTTTTTTCCTTGGGGGGAAAAAGTCTTCATGCCTTAAAATATCTTGAATGTAACTCGACACCCTTGCCTCATTTATTATGCGTGGTTCTATGCATATGCAAATGAGCACCGCCTCCACTCACTCACTGAGCTCAGAGATCCACTGGTTGACGATCACACGTTGATCTGATTGGTTACACAGTTCTATGAATATGCAAATGAGCCCCGCCTCCACTCACTCACTCACTCAGAGATCCACTGGTTGATGATCACACGTTGATCTGATTGGTTACAAGGTAGTTTGTGACGTCAGAAACACCAGCGATTTCAAACCGTGTTTTTGAGACTGTCTTTGGTTCACTGCAGTTTTAAGCAGAAAATACTCAGCAATGCTGTCGACTTATGAACTTACACATGATTTGTCTTAATAAAGAAGATTTTAAAACACCACATAGACACATAAACAAGAAGTATGTGCCACAAAATAATAATTTATTATTTAATTTTGTCATGTGTTGTCACGTATGGTCATGACTACATGACATTCATCCCGGGTTAATCACCAACCCTAAAATTTACATAAACCCCGCCCCCTGAACACCATTTATAGATTATCAAGACAGAATATGCTAATCAATGACTCTAATTGTCTGACTCCGGTTTGAACATACCGGTAAACATTGGCATTTTCTGTGTGTGTGTGAGGTAAAAGGTCACAAGCTCTTGAAGCTCCGCCCCCTGTGCCGGGAGCAGCAGCTCATTTGCATTTAAAGGGACAGACACAAAACGGTGTGTTTTTGCTCACCCTCAAAAGTGACGATTTTAACATGATATATAACAATATCTGTGGGGTATTTTGAGCTAAAACTTCACACACACACTCTGTGGACATCAGAGACTTATTTTACATCTGAAAAGGGCATCATACCCCCCCTTTAAACCATTCAGCAGATGAGTTTCCTTTCTCTAACAAGGTCCATCAGGAGTGTTTTAAAAGCATGAATGTCCAGCGCAAGAATCAAATATAACACACAACATGATTCCTACACGACGGCCTGTTTTATTTGATAGCTTTGGCTTCACTGTTAGTGTGTTCAGGCGTCCGTCAGGTCGTGTTTCTCACCTGTTCGTGGTGTATATAAAGGGTGGTTGTGATTTGGAGAGGTCGCTGGCCTCTGCGGAGGAGGCAGAACGGATCAGCGGTAACCATTAGACGCTCAAACACGTAGCAGACGCTTTTTATTGGGCCTGCAGAGCAAAGTTTTGTTTATTCAGGTGCGGAGGGGAATGTCTCATAACTTCAGCCGTTCGCTATTAATGTAAAGAGATCTTTATGGACGGTCTGGAGAGCAAAAGGGGCTTTTTTTCTCAATGAATTTCTCACTTTTCCTCCCACTAATCAGTTTGTTAATTGGAGTGAATGTTCAGTGCGCTTATGAATATGGATCACCTCTATTTTTGAGGGTTTTTTTTTTCATACTGTGCTGATATGTCATCACCCTCCTGTTGTTTCTCACACAGTATTTCACAGTATTAGCTGTCTTTCATCTCTGTCTCTTTTTCCCACCCGCCACGGAGAGCTGAAAATACTAATCTCACTTCCCCTGTACCTGAGACGCTCGACGCGATCAGAAACTGACCGTACTTACTGGTACTTTATTAATGCACAGTCTTGGTCTCGTTGTTAATGATTCATCAGTTCACGTTATTCTTAAAAAAATCCTAATTTTACCTTAAAATATAATAAAATTACTTTCTTTTTGACTAAAATCTGATTTTGACTGAAGTCCCCTTGCTTACTCTCACCTTGAAGCTAGTGAGCTGCCTATATATTTATGCATTTATTTATTGAAGGGTTTATGTATGACTTCTGTATTTACGCATTTATTTATTTATGCAATCATTTTTTTATCTATACATTTATCTATTTATTTATGCAATCTTTTCTTTTTATGCATTTTAATGCATTTATTTATGCATTCATCTTTTTATGCATTTATCTATACATTTATCTATTAATGCATTTAGTTATGACTTAATAAGTTTATTTATACATTTGTGTATTTACGCATATATTTATGCATTTATTTATACATTTATATATTTAGGCATTTATTTATTAATGCATTTATGTATGACTATATATATATATATATATATATATATATATATATATATATATATTATTTGTATATGCATTTATGAATTTATACAGTTTTCATGCATTTATTTATTTATTTACGCATTTATTCATGCATTTATCTAATGCATTTATTTATTTATAAGTGTTATACATGTGTTTATGTATTTATGCATTCATTTATTTATGCAAATATGCACTTATTTATGCATTCATATATGCATTTTTCTATTTATGCATTTATTTATTGTAGCATACATTGGTCAGTGTAGGATATATATTAGCCAACATTGTTAACAATCTTCCTATTTTTACATTTTGATTACCTCAACCGTCATCAAGCGTTCACTTAAAAGTTCATCTTCAGTAACACACAATGTTTTATAACACGCTTATTTTAATAATATTCAGCAGATTTCCTAATAATTACCCATCTTTCATACTTTATAATATAACATTTAAAATCTAGATTTTTTAGTATGTTGCAAAGTTTAGTATTTTTAACTCTACTTTTTTCCGTGAGCTCATTCTGCGGATGCCGTCTCGTCTGCGATCCTCAGGATGATGATCCACCGGCTTCAGGAAGTCGCGTTATTGTTAAATCGTAATGAACTTTCCGTCCTCATTGTGTGGGAGCAGCTCGTCTGCAGTAAAGCAACGGTAGTGCTTGAATAATTCTTTCCTGTTTTGCTGGTTCTGCTCCGTCAGTGGTGTGTGTAGTCGACTGTGTGTGTGTGTGCTGTTGTGTTGTCCCTGGCCATTTTATTGAATTTGCTGACACAAGCCTGTGACCTCCCCCCCCCCCCACCCGAGGATCGTGGAAATGTCTCTAAAGTCGTAATTCACTCGTCCGCCGTACTTCTGTTCCGCTCCATCGCCGGCTCTGTCATGATCACCCCCCCTTTCCCTCTTTTTAATTAGACAACAAAACAAAAATGCATATTCATAAGCAGAGACCTCATTAATATGCACAATTATGCAAATCAGCACACAATTAAGCTTCTCCTCTCCAGAGATGTTTGCGAGCGTTAAGGCGCAGACGGGGGGGGCGGTTTCGGGAAATTTCTGCACCATCAATCTTTAAAAATCTTCCGTTCGGTGTCTTTACAGCCTTTGTGTGCTGCTTTTTTTTTTGAGTTCCAGCGCAAATATTCGGTGACATTTGTGGTTTTAAAACCTTTGAGGTTTTTGGTCGACGGCTCACCTCACGCGTCAAGCCTGGCAGATGTAGAGATGCAACACAAAAACACAGTTTCGACCATCGAGCTTCAGTCGGGTCATTACCTGACCTGATAACGCACCGCTTGTGGGGAAGATCTGACAGTGTGAACGAGCGCTGCCGGAACCTCTTTCTGCAATCTCTTTGTGAAAGAGGCTTAAGATGCTCGTCTTATGGGGTTTTCCAGTAAACCTGGAATCAGCCTACAGCCTCGTTAAGATCTATTAGTGCACTAGCCTTTCAGCCGACACACTGACTAATTAACTTTGAAAAATATATATGTTTTGTACACACATTTCTAGCTGAACACTCTTTTCTGTGGCAGGGTTCATTTATGCATTTGTTCTTTTTTTATACATTTATGTATTTACGCATTTATTTAATGCATTTATGTTTGACTTTATGTATTTATTTATTTGTGCATTAATTTATTTATACTTTTTTTAATGTATTTAATGTATTAATGTATTTATGTATTTAGTTATGACTTGTAGGTTTATTTATGCATTTACCTTTGAATGCATTTATGTATCTATTCATTATCTATTTATGCATTTGATCTTTTTTATACATTTATGTATTTACGTATTTATTTATGTTTGACTATGTTTTTATTTATTTGTGCATTCATTTATTTATACTTTTTTAATGCATTTATTTATTAAATGTATCTATTAATGCATTTATGTATTTAGTTATGACTTTATTTATAGGTTTATTTATCTATTAATGCATTTAAGTATCTATTTATACATTTTACCTATTTATGCATTTGTTTATTGTAGCATATATTGGTCAATGGTCAGTGTTGGACATATTAGCCAAGATTGATGATCATTTTTCTCTTTATACATTTTGATTACCATATTTCTGACTTAACACTCTTTTCTGTGACAGTTTTTGCTAAAGAGCTGAATGATTATTTGTTGTTTTTACTGTGCATTGTTTCGATGCATTTATTATATTAATGGCATTTAAAAAAAAGATCTATAAACACGTTTTATGTCAGAGATTTTTTTACAGAAATTAATACTTTTTTTCAACATAGACACAATTAAATTGATCAAAAGCGACATTTATTGTTACTAAAGAATCTATTTCAAATAAATGCTGTTTTTTTTTATCAAAAAATCCTGAAAATAAAACGTGCACCACGGTTTCCACAAAAATATGAAACCGTTTTCAATTTGATAATAATGAGAAATGTATATTGAGCCACAGATCATCATATTATACTGATTTCTGAAGGATCATGTGACACTGAAGACTGGAGTAATGATGCTGAACATTCAGCTTTGATCACAGGAATAAATTACACTTTACTGTATATTCACATAGAAAACATCTATTTTAAATTAGAAAAATATTTTTTTTTTAAATGACAGTATTTTTGATCAAATGAATGCAGCCTTGATAAGCAGAAGAGACTTCTTTCAAAAAAATCTTACTGACCTCAAACTTTATTATGTTAGTGTAGATAAAACGGTATCGTTTATAATGTCAAATTGATTATTTGCCATGATGTAAAAGCAATTATTGTTTATCAGTTTCTTAATACGATGTTTGTTTGTGTTTCAGGTTTAGATGAAAGAAGTGGATCCGGCCCTTGGGGTTCAGGAGAAGCGAACGGTCCCTCGTTCGGCGCACGGGTACGCACACACACTCACACACACACGCACACACACACACACACACACACACAGTGTATCTCCGGTGTTTGTTCATGCTTCGCTTGTACCATTAGATCTTAATCCCTAAAGCAAACAATCCCGACTGCACTAGATATCTGCTCCACTTAAAGACTCTCCTATGTAGTTAGAAGGAAACTGGCGTGTATCTTTAGATCGTAAGCTCAGTGTGTGTGTGTGTGTGTTTGTGGGTCAGTCGGTCAGCGTGGGAGATTAGCTGACCGGTGCCGGAGATCCTCGTGTTTACCTGTTCATCTCTCACCTGTCAGTGTGTGTGTGTGTGTGTGTGTGTGTGCCCTATTTTGCTCATAAGCTTAGCAGACTCTTGGTTTTATCAATTCTATCTTCCATCTATAATGTTAGTTAATGTACCAGCATTGTTCATGACCCTCTCTCTGAACTTAAATATTAAACAGGGATTTTTCCCTGACAAACGTGAAAGTCTTTATATTTATTTTATATGAAAGTCCGCCCGTCAGTCCATCCAATACATTTTAATGAACAAAATGAATAAAGAAATGTAAAATTTTTTAAAAATAATTGTGTGTGTGTGTATACTATATATGTATATGTGTATGTAAATGTATAATTATTAAAAAAAAAAATATATTATTTATATATAACTATAAAAAGGTCAGGTCAAATACAAAATATATACTTTTTTTTTTAACCCTTTAGGCGCCAGAGGTTTTTTCCTAAAACGTTTGATTTTGACATCTTAATTTCAAAAGCCTATATCTTAAAAGTGATAAAAGATAGAGACTTTCTGTAAATTAGAGAAATATTAAGGATGACCCAATGTTTATGTAGGGATTACATTTCCCCATCTAATTTGCATATAATGACGTCATATGGTGGCGGCCACCTTGGATTATAGAATTTTCATGAAAATTCACAAGTTTAAATGATAAAATGCAGCACTTCTTTCCCCAAAAAATGTCCCTCACCTTCTGTATGCTATATTGCAAAATACTGAATGCTCAGGTAAATAGTAAGTAGTAAACAAACTGTGTAAATCATTACTAATAAATAGTAGAAACAAACCGAATGCATGTAGTGGTTGGCCTTTTGCTGTAGAGATTTTCCATTTACTACAGTAGGCACTCTGATTATATATATATTACATATATATATTATTCAAATGACACACAAACACAAGTAGACAAGACCTGTTTATTTGCCCTGTGTCACACCGCCTCTGCTCCTGCTACGAGCAGCGCGGGCGCGGCCAGATCTGCCTCGCGCGTGCGCCGAGTGCGCACAGCTCGGACTACTGTCATTGTCATTGTGACTCTCCACCCTGCCCATAACTGTCCTATGAATACTTTGACCTCGTCTAACATAGCCAGTAGCTTTAGACAAAGTCTCCACCACAATAATGTCGCCGCGATTGCGGAGAGGCACGGTCAGAAGACAAACTACATGGCTAGCGCGGTAAAAAAATCTCCCGCCTCGTTCCCCACAACAATAACACACCTGCTAACTTCGCGATGAACACTCCGACCCCGGGAAACATTGTTCCCACCACTGACATCGGGCAAAGGACCATCTACATTGGGCAAAGGATTCACCGTTTGTGCTTGGTGTAGGACTATACTTTCACTTTCATAATCACCGTCAACTTCTGAAGGCAGATATTTCCCTTCAGAACCAGGGTCCGCGAATAGAAGACCCAACACTTCATTCTGGGTAAGCTTTATTGATGCAATTAGATACTAATAATAATAATAATCTAATGCAAATACTCGCTGACGTTGACAATATTGCTCTGATAAAATGGCTCACTCGCACACTAGCTCCGCTTTTGTTCGCGCTGATTCAATGCGCTCTAGCTCGAAGATTTTGTATAAAAACATGACGTTTTTTTGAGTCTGGGATGGAGTATAACATGTCTGCCAACTAGTGGATGGGAGGTTGAAGGAAATGTGACACCCTATTTGACAAAATCGGCCGTTTTATTCAGTGCCGCATCTTGTCGAGTAAACTCGACCGTGGCGCCTAGAGGGTTAAATACTTAAAAATATTATTTAAATGTCTGTTTCTTCATATGAATGATATAAAGACTTTCACATGTGCAATTTATATATATATATATGTATATTTATTTATTTATGCGTGTATATAATTCCTTGTAAATTAATTATTTTAATTATAATTTTAATATTAATTATGCATGCATGCATACTTATTCTTATCATTCAATTTAAGTTATATATTATTTAATTTGAATATAATTAGATAAAAATCGCAGCATTTACTGGAATTAAAATTATATTTTAAAGTACATATTACATAGTATACAACTTTCAGTCATCTCGATATTTGATGGTATGGCCACTTTTACATGTGTATTCTCAATGCAGCTGTTGTATATGATTGTGTGTGTGTTCTGTGTGTTAGCTGTATGGAGACGGGCCTCACTACCCTGAGCATGACGGCATGTACAACCTGGATATTGACGGTAAGTTAACGCAACGCTAACATCAGAGCCTTTCGCAAAATCAAGAGACTTCTTATAAATCATTAAAAATCGTACAGATGGCAAACATTTGAACGGTAGTATAAAAATTAATGCAAAAAAAAAATCCTGTTGAATATCCTAAAAGGTCACATTACAGATTTTTTTTTTTTAATTATACGCTTGCAACGGCAAAGTCACGGGTTCAATTCCCAGGGAAAGCGAGAACTGATGAGAACGTAAATGTGTACATTTTAAATGCTTTGGATATTCGGTCTGCCGAATGTGTACATGTAAATTACCCGCAACATTTCACACAATGATGTATTGTTCTTATGGATGAGGTGTTTTTGGAGACTGTGTGTGTGTTAGTGACAAACTATACATCACATCGACCTGGTTTCCGCAGCCGGTGAAGTTGAACGGCGCGCTGTCCTGCGCAGGTTCGGGTCACGCAGGGATTTTCCTGCAGGGGGGTTTAATCCACGCGCCTCTCTGGGCTTTAAAGCCGGGTGGGGGTTGCTTTTTAACTAATTACCACTTAGGCATTTATAATGGGACAATTTGTTGTTTGTGCCGAGTCTTAAACCCATAACCGGCGCACCTCGGCCAGGCGAGGTCACACGCGGACAGATGGAGGCCAGCCACACTCAGACCAGCGTCGTCACTCATGAATAACACAACACAACCTCTCAGATCCAATGCACTCATTTGTTGTAATGTTAGTTTACTAGTACCACAGCTACACACACACACACACACACACACACACACACACACACACACACACACATATATAATTGTTTTATAACATGATTGTGAAGTCAAATTATATATGTATTAAATTTGTATTTGTATATTTTGTGTATATATATACATACAATTTTAATGATTTTGATTTATTTTTTATTTGATATGCTATATATATATATATATATATAGTACATATATACACACATACGTACACGTATATACACACATATATGTGTGTGTGTAATTTTAATTTTATTTATACATTTAGTTAATGACAATTTGGAGTGTAAGTGAACTAAAGGGGGAAGTTTTAATGCCTTAAAATTATTTAAATATTAACATTAAAAATATTTATATGTTGTGTTTTATATATCCATATTTATATATTATATATCCAGGCTTGTATATGTATCCATTAAAATGACTTTAATTTTATATATATATATATACATAGATAGATGAGCATATTTTTTTATATTACAAATACAAATAGTAAATAAAAATCTAATTCATTTTAATTATATATATATATATACACACACACACGTTTACACACACACACAAGTTTAATATATATATTAAATATTTGTGCATTAAAACATATTAATGCATTAAAACTTCATCCTTCCAGTTTATTCACACAATTTACTGGAATTAAAAAATATTTTTTTTAATAAAATTTAAATTTATTTTTTAATTCCAGTAAATTGTGTGAATGAACTGGAAGGCTGAAGTTTTAATGCATTAATGTGTTGTAATGTTAGTTAATGATCAGTTACACAGCTCCACTACTGCATTCAATGGCAACATTAAATCATATTTGACTCGTTTTCATCAATCAGTCCTGTAAGTCCGGCCTTTACTCGTCAAGTGTCGTGATTCGCTCAGATTTGCGCCACATTATTGAAGTTAAACGGGTTCCTAATGCTCTTTCATGTTGACATACTCGATGCATTCCCAGATTTTCGTAGATTTTTTTTTATTCATACGGCCAGGACACAAAAAAATGTAAACAACAGCAAAAAAATATTTCAGATTCTGTAATCCAAGTGTAATAATTTAACCGTTTGGCGTGTTTTTTTGTGTTTTTTCCCCAGGGAAATCTGAAAGAGGCTACCCGGTCACACAGGTAATGCACACATCAAATCTGCTGTTATTATTAAGTTGTTGGACAATTTTGGGTTTTTATCTTCATAGAGCGCTTATTTATTTTCAGCCGCAGCTTTTGCCCGGTGATATCAACATCCCGGGGTCCGACGGGCTTTCCTCGCCGGGCATGAAAGTCTCTTCTCAGTTCTACAGTCCTCACCGCCGGAGGCCGGCCGACTCCAACATCGGTGAGATGAGATCCTAATAAGGCTGGGTATTTTTTTAATCAACACCATAAAAAATTAAAAAAGGGGGTTAATCGAAAAATCAATTTTTTCGCCCAGCCATATCAAATGGCTTTGGGTTTGATGGATATGCTGGCTTGTGATTGGTTGGCTGTTAATAATATTTGCATAATGACTACTAGGAAATCTGTTTGGGAACCTTTTCCAGGGACTATAAAGTAAAAAAAGATTTCTGTTTAAGTTTTCATAGGCAGTTTTTGACCAATTCGGTATGACTATAAAATAATATTATTTTAATAATGATTTTTTGTTATTATTATTATTGTTATTAAATGTATGTTTTAAACAAAATAAGAAATGTATTGTAATAATACTGTTGTACTGTAAAATAGCTTTTATTCTGACGCGTTGCCGATAATAGTCGCAATATTATTCTAATATTTTTGAATAATATTGATTTGATTAATAATAATAATTTGATAATAATAATACATTTATATAATAATATATAATAATAAATAAAAATAATAATAATTTGATTAATCGCGATAATCAAATCCAAAATAAAAGTTTGTGTTTACATATGTGTATGTGTCTGTATTGTGTATAATTATTTTGTATATATAATTACACATGCATGTATATATTTGAGAAATATTTGCATTTATATACCGCATATATATTTTTATATGATTTATATTATATATAAATAGAACTATTTTATATATAAATAACACATTTTTCTTAAATATAAACATGCATGTGTGTGTATTTATATATACAAAATAATTATACACTATACACATATATAATGTTAACACAAACTTTTATTTTGGATTCGATTAATCGCGATTAATCATTTACAGCCCTACTTACAGGCAGTGTTGGGGAAAGTTACTTTTAAAAGTAATGCATTACAATATTGCGTTACTCCCTTAAAAAGTAACTAATTGCATTACTTAGTTACTTTTTTTTGAAAAGTAATGCATTACGTTACTTTTGCGTTACTTTTTTTCCCACCTGGGCTGGGCTTGTTTTTTTATAACATAAAAGTTGTATTTTTGGGCAAATGTAAAGACCCTTTCAGACCAAAAGTGAAATAATAATCCTCCGGCTGAAGGAGATGTGTACAGTAGAGGAAAGCAAACCAGCAAACCTTTCTATCCATCTATCTATATTAATTTTTGCTTATTTAACTGAATCATCGAAGGTCAGAAGCAAGTACATTGGTCAATAAAGTGAGATTAAATGCATAAAAATGTATGTTTTATTTAACATATTTAGTTATTGGAGGTTTTCATAGTATTCTGATTCTGCATTTCACTGATTTTATTAATTTTGAGGAATACTGAATTTTTTTTGTGCAAGTGAGATGAGTAAATGCTCACATTTAGTCTAGAACTACAATAAACATCATGTACACACACACACACACACACACACACACACGTCTCAACATGAGGACAGGAGAGCTGTCAGTCAATAAATAGAAAAACTAAGTAACTTGCGTTACTTATTTGAAAAAGTAACTCAGATATTTTGTTGTAAATTTTAAAAGTAATGCGTTACTTTATAGGGGTGGTTAATCTGTCTGATTTCCCGATTCGATTCGATTACGATTATTGAAGTCCCGATTCGATTACAGTCGATTTTCGATTATTAACGATTCTCGATTATTGATTTTCCATTTCACAACAGTAAATTCACTACAGTAAAAATCACAACAATAACAAATTATAACAAACTTCAACATATTCTGAATCTATATTAACATAAAATACGGATGTCCACGCATCACATGTTACAGCTATCCTACCCGCTTTCTTCAGTGGTTCCATGACTTCGGTTTTGGTCTTGTTGTAGAGTGTGGGGATTGCTGTGTCTGTAAAATATCTCCGAGATGGGACGTTGTATCTCGGCTCCAAAGTGTGCAACATAGCGCGAAAGCCCTGGTTCTCAACGACTGGATGCAAATCCTTGGCAATAAAAGTTGCGATTGATTGTGTAATGCGCTTTGCCCTTTCCGAGCCGGGAGGAAGCTTTGACAATATTGTTTCCACGCTTCAGAGTTCCGTCTTTTGCGTTCCGTCAATATTACGTTATTATCGATTTTCAAAAAAAAAAAAATTTTTTTTTTTTTTTTTGAAAATCGATTTTTGGCATTTGTGAATCGATTCAGAATCGTCCACGTCCGCATCGCGATGCATCTAAGAATCGATTTTTTTCCCCACCCCTATTACTTTACTAGTTACTTGAAAAAGTAATCTGATTACATAACTCAAGTTACTTGTAATGCATTTCCCCAACACTGCTTACAGGCATATATTATATTCAAATGTTATACTTTTAACAGGCAAATTCCCTGAATACATACACCTACGCAATCTTGAACATATTCTGAATTAAGAAATCATTATAATGCAGTCAAACTTTTTTATTAATTTGTCACGTGACCGACGCAATGAACGACTCATCACTAATATTTTCCCGTATGCAGTATTGGATGTTTCTTGGGCACATGCAACGACGACACCGAGTCAGTCATGAAAATGTGTTTTTTTTAACATCATGAGGTGTCTTCTTTTGCATCAGCTCATCAATCATGATCAGCGTAATCCGTCTTGGACATGCATCTGCTAATAATGCTGTAATTTCAGATCCACTGCCCAAAAAGATCCGGAAGGTTCCTCATGGATTGCCGACGTCTATATCTTCGGTGAGTGTCGATGTGGCCTCATTAGTGTCTGAGCCCAGATTATCATGCCACGTGCCATCAATCTGACCCAAAACACACACACACACACACTTTCTGTAGTGCTCATATATCACACACTACATGCATACGGCGAGCTGCCTATAGTTTCTCCACGGGAGCGTGCAGATGTTCTCTTTCCCTTTTACGGTTGCATTTGTTGTGCATGCAGTCGTGCATTCATGCTTGCATGTGCATGCAGTCAAAACACACACACACACACACACACTGCCTTTGCAAATCTCTTGCATGGACAAAGTGCTCATCCACTAATTCCTCCGAGGCCTTGGAGAGTTGCCGTGGGCAGCGGTGCATGTTCTGTTTCCCATTTAAAACGGTTCAGTTTTCCTTGTTTCCAGTACAGAGCGATTAATGCAATTTACCGTATTTTCCAAAATCTAAGTCATGTTTTTTTCAGGGGTGTAACAATACCCTCATTTCACGATACATATCACGAAACTGAACTCACGATACGATATTATTGCGATACTCCAAGACGTATGATTAAAAGTTGATTAAAATGCTACATTTGATGTTACATCGTGTGTGTAAATGAATAGACTTGGACTCGGTGCTGGAAACCCAATGCAGGACAATAGAGACTCCAGAATAACAATATTCATGATTCTGAAGATGAAAATATAGAATTATTTTAGACTAATATGCTTGATCTCTTTCACTGACTAGATATATTTAAAATAATGTTGGCCAGTTATTACTATTAATGACATTTGGCATTATCAGGACACAAATATCACCCATTGCATTATACATTATATTCATCATTATATATACGGTAGTAGTTTGATGTACCGACACTAAAACTCTGAAAACTTCATTTTGGATGAACTATACATGATACATATTGTTGCATTTTTGTATAACAATATTAGCAATATTACACTCCTAGTTATTGTCTGAAACATGCTGTGACTTTCATTCAGTTCAATTCACATTTATTTGTATAACGATTTTCACAATACATATTGTTTCAAAGCTACTTATGCAAAACAAGCCAAATGAGAGACGTACGTGAGCTCAAGTTTACTTGTACGGGTGAAACTGGAAAAATCATAATATGATGCAAAAGTTCAGTAATTCAACTTAAAAGGTGAAACTAATATATTATATAGACTCATTACATGCAAAGTGAGATATTTCAAGCCTTTAGATATTTGTTTCTGCCACAGAATAAAAAAAGTATGGGAGTTTATTTCTCATAATTCTTTGATTTTTCTCTCAGAGTTGCATGTTTATAACACGCAATTGGGACTTTATATCACGCAATTCTGAGAAAGAAAGTCATTATTCCTAGTAGTTTATTGAATTTACTGTCCATAGCCTTAAAAAAAATCAATTTTCGCCATATTTTTTGGATTAAAATGTCCCATAAATCAGGCCAGGAATGATTTATTAACAAATCCCTCTGAACATATCTGCAGAATACTGCTAAGTGTGTAACTGGAGAGTTTGGTGTACATCGGCTGAGATGTGTCACTGGAGAATGACAAAAAACTAATTTTGAGAAAAAGGCATTTTAAGATTTGTAATGTAAAAAATCATACTTTTTTTAGTGGAAACAACTATTTACTGACACAATATCTCATCAAATCATTAGCAACAACAATACAAACCACCTAAATCACATCAAAACTTATAAACGCAGCATTTATGGCTTTTAACTGAGCAGAAAAACAGTCAAAAACACACATCTAATGTCAGAGCGCGTCACGTGATGCATCTGAACCAATCACGGTGTCAGACATTGACATCAGCAAATGAGATTTCGCCTTTAGCGTTAAATGCGCATTGTACTTTCACGATTGGTTGCTGAATAAAAGAAAATTACCATATTTGGATCAGACAGCATTGTACAGGAGAGAGAGAGCTTTCCAGACGTGTGCGTGATTAATGGAAGAACACAGAGATCGCGGAGCAGCGCGTTGATTTTTAACGCCAACTTTTGTTGCATTTCAGAGAAATCAGGGTACCCGCGGGGTCTTAAAAGCATTGAAGAAGTCTTAAATTTGATCATCTTAAATTAAGGCCTTAAAAGCCTTGAATTTGGTATACAAAGTCTTGGATTTCGTTACAAAGGTCTTATATTTTTTGTCTTTCCTAGGATTAAGTGCATACCGTAACAAAATTAACTGTAACTAATGTAGGCTAATTAAAAATTAATGCAGCATTGAGTGCACCTCGCGCTCCACGTCATAGCAGAAAGCGCGAAAGTGTGCGGACCCGTTACTATGGTTACTTACTAGGCAAGTGAGGCACAGAACAAAGTAGCCTAGTTTGTCGTCTGAAATGGGAAAGTGTCGGTTTATTCCGCTGTGGCCACAAATGCCAGAATTCAATAATTTAAACCCCAAATCAGAGCTTTTCTGTTAAAAGAACATGTTTTCTACACAGTCTTTTCAATGGTATCTGGCAACCATGCGCGCGCTCTCTACCCTGCTGAAGAAGCGCGGATGATCTGAAAACACAGACAAGCTGGAGTTCAGCGATCTTCATTTGAGATTTTCTAGTTAAATTAAAGTGTCATTCAGTCGGTCTGTGTTCTGTCACGAGCCGCTTGCGCTGTTTGTACGACTAAATCTGCGATCAAAATGCAGGATTAATGTTGATCATATTATACGAGCAAGAATGCAATGTTTCCCGAATATCCACACGATTTCAAATGTGACATTGATTTTATACAACAGTTAAAAACAACAAAAGGGTAACATTAAGTGATGTACTGCATTTAAAACAGTATAGTCAGGCTTATTGCTCTATTTTGCAACGAAATCTGTGGCTTTGACCGAATCGTGAGTTTCAATGAATTAATGACTCGATGATTAATGACCGCCACTTACTGGCTATTTTAATATAATATTTGTATTAATATTAAAAGTTTTTTAACATTGTATATTTATTGAACATGGTTTTATTTAAAGCATTCTAAAAAAAAATTTAAAGGTAAAAAATGTAATGGGAATATTGATTAAAGGGGGCAAATATTGTCCCTTAATGGAAAAGCTGTGACTGCAGTCTAAGTGGAAGAGAGGGAGTACCAGGGGGTACGGCGCTCTAAAAAATTGGAGAACCACGGAATTATAACATTTTCTGTCTAAAGACTACATATAAAATAGCTACCAAAAGTAAAGTAACTGCAGTTTGAGTAAAAGTAATGACTAAAAGTTGACAAAAATGCAAAGACCTTTAACTAGTCAACTAAAACTATGAAAGACCGAATGACTCAAATGTGACTAAGGGTGTACTCACACTAGCCAGTTTGAACCGTGCCTGAGTGCGTTTGACCACCAAAGCGCGGTTCGTTTGACTAGTGTGAGTGCTCCGAACCGTGCCCGGGCGCGGCTCGAATAGCCGGCCCTGGCCCGCTTGGAAGAGGTGGGCCAGAGCACGGTTCAGTTGGACTCGGGCGCGGTTCGCATGCAGTGTGAGCGCTAACCGTGCTGGAGCACGGAACAGGACGCGTGTATGGGAACTGTAGTCCGTAATCAAAGCTGCAAAGTCCGTGCTGCACTTCAGCTGGTACCTTGCAAACCTCCTCATACGAGCAGCACGATTACGTGAAAATTTTCGCGCCACTAAGGCGACACATCTGTTTAACAACAGGCTGTGAGAGGGCTGTGGACCACCGTGGACCAAACGACACAAAATTATCCACAAAGAAAACAGAGCGATGGACTCCATTGTGTTCAGAGAGCGCCGCTCTGTTTATCCCGAAACCGTCTCATCATAATGACGTAAGCGTGCTCCGGCACGAATGCTGAAACCCTATGTGAGTGCAGGCCAGAGGGGGAGTGGGGAGGGGGGACAATCGTACTCGGGCCCGGTTCATGGCAACCGTGCCTAGTGTGAGTACACAGACTAATAAGCATTTTCGTAAATGTTTTATTTAATTCAAGTAGCCTACTTGTATATAATTATTTTCTAGGGTTTAAAATGTATACAGATTTGACATTTTCCCCTCATACTTCTGTCGGAATGGGTACGAAGTTGGCATTGAATTTCATTTGAAATGGTATTAAAAAGGTCTTAAAAAGCCTTGAATTTAAGTTGGAGGATCCTGGGGGTACCCTGGAAATCTACAGACGCAAATAAACAAAGTTAGTAAAATAAAGACCTTAATGTGTATTTTGGATTTTTTTTCACCACAAGTCTGAAAGAAGACATGTTATTGAAGACAAATAGCCCAACATTTTAAAATTGACCAGTGAAAAAAAAAAAAAAAACGTTGTTTTTGCCTGCCGTGTCTCGCCTTAAGTACTATGTACTTACATTGAAATTAATAATTTGATACAATGGACTTATTGTGTACATGCATGTTTTTACATTGTATTTATATTTTTAAAATACCAGCATGTAATCACCCTTCCCTTACACATTAACCCACCCTTAATATAATACCCTTCGAATATATTCGAACACATAGCTTGGTATTTGATATTCGTTCGAATTTGATTTTTCTCAAATGTGACAGCTCTAACGTGAACACAATAAGTGCATTGTACTTATTTTTCGATGCAAGTACATAGTACTTAAAGCCACCTTAATATAAAGTGGGACCGCATCTTGTGCATGTGCATGTAACCTCATCAGTCGTGTCCGTATATATGTTCTTAACACTGGCCGCATTGTCTCTATGGTCCTCAAATACTCCCTCTATTTTTATATCCTCCCTGTCCTCGTCTATTTCTCTTTCCTTTCATTTTTCCTCCTCGTTCTCTCCGTGCGTCTCCAGCTGTCTGCGGTGTTGGCCGGTCTCCAGGAATGGGCAGATGGCTCTGTAATTGGGAATGCATCTCTTTCTCCCTCTCTTTCTTTCTTTCTCTCTTTCTTGTGCGCATGCATCATCTTCGGCATCTCTTCTATTTTGTGCCGTTTATTTATTTTCTTTGGATTTTTTTTTTTTACTTCCGATCACTGGAGCGTTTCTTGTATTTTGACCCCTTTGTTGTGTTTAATTGGCTCGTAATTCGGTCACATGTTCATGATATTAACACCCTTTCATGTCTAGACAGGCGTGCTTTGTCATTTCTATTGTATCGGTGAAAAACAAAGTATACAGCGTTTTTTTACATGATGCCTTTGTTAATGCCGACTAGGGACTACTCGTTATATCTGTGTTTAATCAAAACCTTGATCAGATGCTTTTCACATCAGACTTATTATTATTATTATTTAAAGTGTTGAACATGGAGCGCAACAAAATGCTAGTTTAATCTCTCATTGTGACTCATCTGGGGCCCTATGAAATCAGTTTAATTTTTTCCATATTTCGTTTTTTCCGTTTTAAAAAATGTGGACTCATTTTAATGGTAAAGTAAATTTTAGTGATCAAAAAGCATCTAATTAATTGAAATCATGAAACTTAAACAATTTAACAACTATTTTTTTTATTTTTTTTACATAAATTACATGTTTAGGACCCTATGAAATAGTTTTTTTTTCCTCTTAAATTCCATTTTTTTAAATTTTTTTAAACCAAATTTTTTCTTTTTTGTTGAATTTTTCTGGATTCCATTTTAATGTTTTAATAAAAAATGTATAATCACTGATTTAAGAATCAATCCTTAAAAAAAAAAGAAAAAAAAATCAAGAAATTCTGTTGTGTATTAAAAAAATTCTGGAAATTAAATGAATGGATAAAACATTAATTGAGCTTTTAATCATAATAAATTAAATCTAGTCTATATCGCGATGTGATTTCAGTGCACTGACCTGCTTTTGATTTATTCATCCAAGATTTGTCAAATTCTGTGAAATGTAAAATGTATTGTTATTATGCCTGGATTCAGCAAATCAAAGCATAAAATGGGCCTTACTCATCCTTAATAGTAAAATTAGCCCTTATCAAGTGGCAAATGTAAACATAAAAATGTATAACTTGGAGAAAAACAGAATATATATGTATATGTAATAAATGGATAAATATATGTTCACAAAACCAGTCAAAAGGTCAATATTTTGACATAACAGTACATTTTTTGAAATTGAGAGTTATATATCATATGAAAGCTGAATAAATAAGCTTTCCATTGATGTGTGGTTTGTTAGGATAGGACAATATTTGGTCGAGACACAACTATTGAAAATCTGGAATCTGAGGGAGCAAAAAAATCTAAACATTGAGAAAATCTCCTTTAAAGTTGTGCATTTATGTTCACGATTGTGCTGCATTCACTCACAAAAATACATGTTTTATATATTTACGGTAGGACATTTACTAAATATATTCATGGAACATGATCTTAATATCCTCATGATTTTTGGAATAAAAGAAAAATTGATAATTTTGACCCATACAGTGTATAGTTGGCTATAGCTACAGATATGCCCGTGCGTCATGTGACCCTGGATCACGAAACCAGTGTCATATTTATGGTAACTCTTGTCCGTTGACGTGTTGTTGTACTCGGTTTGGTTATTTTGTACTTTCCCTGGAGTCAGGATTCGTTCTCTGATCTCCGATGAATGTTTCCTAATTTATTGCACATGCACAAGAACACACACACACACACACACACACACACACTGTGGCCTAAAGCAGAACCACATCTTCTGGCCGATTCCACATCGCATTCTCATGACCTAAATCCCAGCTTTCTCCTCTTCTGCTTGGCAGGCCTATCCAGGCTCCACCGGTGACGACTACAACCAGGACGGCGCCGGATACCCCGGATCTAAAGCGGGAAACCTTTATCCAGGCTTTTTTAACATGCAAGGTATGCAAACACACACTGGAGATCGAGCGACACCTTCGTTTAGGGTCCAATTCTCATTATTAACTAGTTGTTTATTAGCATGCGATATTGGTTGTTCATTAGTACTTGTAAATGATGATATGCATGAAGATATTTTGCATCTCTAATCCTATCCAATACCTAAACTTAACATTATTAAGATATTAACATTATTAACTATTAATAAGCAGTAATTAGGAGTTTATTGAGGCATAAATTGGAAGCTAATAGTGAGAATTGGACCTTAAACTAAAGTTTTTTTTGTTGTTGTTTTGTTTGTGATTTTTTTTTTTTTTTTTGGTGATGGGAACATTGATCTTAATTTTCTTTTTTTATCTATTCATTTACTGTTTGTTTTTCCCCAACAAAACCCATCCAATTGATTGGTTAATTTTTGTAAACTTTTTTATTTTATTTTATTTTTTATTTTTATTTTATTTTACTATTTATTGCTTGATTGCTACATGCATTTTTAAATAAACATCTATTTATTACGTTCTTTAAATGTAATGGAAAACAATACATCCGATTTAATAATAATTCATATTTAATTTAATAAATGTATTTCAATTAATTAATTTGATTTTTTTACAGTAGGCTTTTGCAATTGTTCATATTTGGCTCAGATTGTGTGATTCAATTCATGTTAGACTATTTAAATACATAAATATTAAGCTAGATGTAAAATATAAAAAGGCAGTGATTAGTCAAAATAATCTTTAGTTGTCAAATTTTTATATTTTCGAAAAATATTTTTCATATGTTCTAATATAGTTTTATATCTCACATTATAATGTACACTTCTCAGTACTTCACATCCATATATTTGATTATTATATACGGGCAGAATTTCACAGTTACTCTTCCACACGGTTTGATTTGGATTACACGTTTGCCATGATAAGGAGCGTTGATTAAAGGCTGTTGTTTTCTCAGATGGACTCCCGGATCATTGGAGTCAGCCTGGTTATCCTCCAGTTATGAGTAACTCTCCTCACATCGGTCAGCCGGCCCCGTTCTCCTCCATAAACCCACAGGTGAGCCATGAAGGACTACACTCAGGTGTACACCGTGTCCTAACTGCACGCGATAAAATGAGTCTTTTCCATGTTAATCAGAGTTGTTGTCCTAACCAGCCGCGACACGCGACAATTCTATTTTAGAAACGGTTTCTATTTTTCCGCGACGTCGTGCTGGATCATCAAACACAAAGTGTGGCAATGGCTGCGTTTCCATTACCCTTCAAATTGACCTTTCGCAGGGAGCTTGATTGACAAGTGATCTGACCAATCATACTTCACCATCCGCCATTTTGTCCGACTGTGCACTCGCCGCGAGACTCCGCCCACGCGCTGTTCTGATTGGCTGTGCACTCGCCGCGAGACAACGCCCACGTGCTGTTCTGATTGGCTGTGGAATTTGATTGACTTTAACGCATCTCGTGTGGACAGAAATTATTTTTTAGTTGGAGCATTTAGTTGGAAGAACTAATATAGAGTAAATTCTGGAGCATTCTGTCACTGTGAAAGTAAATTTATTATGAAATAAACTGAATATAAATTAAATGCAAGTTTCTGTATGTGTTTCGATCTGTGATCAAGTGAAAAATATTGACAAATTATGTTGTTTATATAAAATATTGCTTTAAACAGGAGTATTCTGGAACCATAAAGTGAGGTTAATTTATTAAATATATCAACGTACTGTATACACATTAAATACAAGTTTCTACATCCGTGATAAAGTTTCTGAAGCTTAGAGATGACGTCATCAGGACCTATTTCCATGTTTTTTTCCCCCTTTCTGATGAGTCAGAGACCACAGGAAAAAAATGCATTTAATTACCGCATGTGGAAAAGCAATCAAATGTTTCTAATGTCTGAATAGCTTTTTGGCATCACCAGATCTGGATGATAAATAGATACAATGACACACTTGCCACATGCTCATGAATAATTTCGTGTTAGTTAGTCAGTCAGTCAGTCAGTCAGTCACTCAGTCAGTTAGTTAGTTAGTTAGTTAGTTAGTTAGTTAGTTAGTCAGTCAGTTAGTTAGTTAGTTAGTTAGTTACTCAGTCAGTTAGTTAGTTAGTTACTCAGTCAGTTAGTTAGTTAGTTAGTTACTCAGTCAGTTAGTTAGTCAGTTAGTCAGTTAGTTAGTTACTCAGTCAGTTAGTTAGTCAGTCAGTCAGTCAGTTAGTTAGTTAGTCAGTTTGTCAGTTAGTCAGTCAGTTAGTTAGTTAGTCAGTCAGTTTGTCAGTTAGTTAGTTACTCAGTCAGTTAGTTAGTCAGTTAGTCAGTCAGTCAGTTAGTTAGTTAGTTAGTCAGTTTGTCAGTCAGTTAGTCAGTCAGTTAGTTAGTTAGTCAGTCAGTTTGTCAGTCAGTTAGTTAGTCAGTCAGTCAGTCAGTCAGTCACTCAGTCAGTCAGTTAGTCAGTTTGTCAGTCAGTTAGTCAGTTAGTCAGTCAGTTAGTTAGTCAGTCAGTCAGTCTGACAGTCAGTCACTCAGTCAGTTAGTTAGTTAGTTAGTCAGTCAGTTAGTTAGTTAGTTAGTTAGTTAGTTAGTTACTCAGTCAGTTAGTTAGTTAGTTACTCAGTCAGTTAGTTAGTTAGTTAGTTAGTTAGTTAGTTAGTTAGTTAGTTACTCAGTCAGTTAGTTAGTCAGTTAGTCAGTTAGTTAGTTACTCAGTCAGTTAGTTAGTCAGTCAGTCAGTCAGTTAGTTAGTTAGTCAGTTTGTCAGTTAGTCAGTCAGTTAGTTAGTTAGTCAGTCAGTTTGTCAGTTAGTTAGTTACTCAGTCAGTTAGTTAGTCAGTTAGTCAGTCAGTCAGTTAGTTAGTTAGTTAGTCAGTTTGTCAGTCAGTTAGTCAGTCAGTTAGTTAGTTACTCAGTCAGTTAGTTAGTCAGTCAGTCAGTCAGTCAGTCAGTTAGTTAGTTAGTTAGTCAGTTTGTCAGTCAGTTAGTCAGTCAGTTAGTTAGTTAGTCAGTCAGTTTGTCAGTCAGTTAGTCAGTCAGTTAGTCAGTCAGTTAGTTAGTTAGTTAGTTAGTTAGTTAGTTAGTCAGTTAGTCAGTTAGTTAGTTAGTTAGTTAGTCAGTCAGTCAGTCAGTTAGTTAGTTAGTTAGTTACTCAGTTAGTTAGTTAGTCAGTCAGTCAGTTAGTCAGTTAGTTAGTTAGTTAGTCAGTCAGTCAGTTAGTCAGTTAGTTAGTTACTCAGTCAGTTAGTCAGTTAGTTAGTTAGTTAGTCAGTTAGTTAGTTACTCAGTCAGTTAGTCAGTTAGTTAGTTAGTTAGTCAGTCAGTTAGTCAGTTAGTTAGTTAGTTAGTTAGTTAGTCAGAAAATTGGGTTAAAACAACCCAGGTTCGGTATGATACGATACACTGGTGTCACGGTTCGGTACGTTTTCGATACAGCAAAAAAAAAGGAATGCCAGAGAAATTTCCTTGATTCACATTTAAAAACATTTTTTTTATTAAAACTAACATCATAAAGTATGATCATTTTTTACTTTGAGCAATGATGGAGCTATACTTGACATATAAAACAAAAACAGCTCCTTATAAATATCCATTTTGTTTATTTCCAAACTACCGCGCTCTAAAAGCACGTGACTAAAAGGTGCTTTGTCATTGGCCGAGGGTGAAGCCCTGACCTTTGTGAGATCTGTCCTTTCAAAATAAAGGCAGAATATTATTATAATTTTTTTTTTAAATGAAATCGTGTTTTAATTGTGTATTATAAAACACTAAAACTAACACTACTGTTGTCATGATTATCATTATCATCGATAATAACACTACTAATATTAATATTTTGTTATTGATTATAAATATCGACAACAATACTAAGCCCTTTTTTCTCGTTGTTATTATTTTGTTTTTGTTCTTCTCTCTCTTCTGTATGTATGTATATGTGTCACTGGTTTCTTACCTTGTATATGTTACTGTTTTGTTAATGAAAAAAAAATTTAAAATTTTTTTTAATCGTGAACAGTGAATCGAGATCGCAATTTTTATAACGATTTATCGCGCAGGCCCAGTTCAAGTGCAGCTTTTTCCCGCGAGGCGACAACACAGTCGGCTTTCATCAGCGCTAGTTCTTTAGCGTTGTTTTGGTGTGTCCCGGGCTTAAAAGATCGGATTTTTTGTGCCAGTGTAAACGCAGCCTTAGAGATCGTGACACATTTGCCACATGCTAATGAATAATAATTGTGTGTGTGTGTGTGTGTGTGTTTGGTGTTTAGAAGCGCCAGCCTTTGCCCCTGTCGCCGCAGAACTACCCTCTCCACGGCAGCGAGGTCAATATCCCCTCCAGCTTTCACTCCACTTCTGCTGGATACGGCGTTCCCAACCACACGCCGCCCATAAACGGGAGCGACAGCATCATGGGTAAGACTCGACCACGACCGGCGCTTCACTGCGGGGACCTGCTCAGTCACTCGCCTGTAAACATGAGCTTCAATAAGTACATGCTGGCAATAGAAAACAAACATTATAATATGACTTGTGTTTGTTTGCTTGGTTTTATTGTATTTATAGGATATTTGTATTTGTGCAAGTACATTTTTTGCCATGAAAATAGCCTTAGATGCTGACATGGCATTAAATCTATCTATCTATCCATCTATCTATCCATCTATCTTTATTTATCTATCTATCCATCTATCTATCCATCTATCTTTATTTATCTATCTATCCATCTATCTATCCATACATCTTTATTTATCTATCTATCCATCTGTCCATCCATCTTTATTATCTATCTATCCATCTATCTTTATTTATCTATCTATCCATCTATCTTTATTTATCTATCTATCCATCTATCTATCCATACATCTTTATTTATCTATCTATCCATCTATCTGTCCATCCATCTTTATTTATCTATCTATCCATCTATCTGTCCATCCATCTTTATTTATCTATCTATCCATCTATCTGTCCATCCATCTTTATTTATCTATCTATCCATCTATCTTTATTTATCTATCTATCTATCCATCTATCTTTATTTATCTATCTATCCATCTATCTTTATTTATCCATCTATCTATCCATCTATCTATCCATCTATCTTTATTTATCTATCTATCCATCTATCTTTATTTATCCATCTATCTATCCATCTATCTATCCATCTATCTTTATTTATCTATCTTTCCATCTATCTATCCATACATCTTTATTTATCTATCTATCCATCTATCTGTCCATCCATCTTTATTTATCTATCTATCCATCTATCTTTATTTATCTATCTATCCATCTATCTTTATTTATCTATCCATCTATCTATCCATACATCTTTATTTATCTATCTATCCATCTATCTGTCCATCCATCTTTATTTATCTATCTGTCCATCCATCTTTATTTATCTATCTATCCATCTTTCTTTATTTATCTATCTATCCATCTATCTGTCCATCCATCTTTATTTATCTATCTATCCATCTATCTTTATTTATCTATCTATCCATCTATCTATCCATCCATCTTTATCTATCTATCTATCCATCTATCTTTATTTATCTATCTATCCATCTATCTTTATTTATCTATCTATCCATCTATCTATCTTTATTTATCTATCTATCCATCTATCTGTCCATCCATCTTTATTTATCTATCTATCCATCTATCTATCTATCTATCCATCCATCTTTATCCATCCATCGCTCTATCTATCTATCTATCCATCCATCTTTATCTATCTATCTTTATCTAATCTATCTAATCTCTGTTAATACAGTAAACAGAGGTGGGAACGCCGGGAGCTCGGGAGCTGAGATCGGAAAAGCTCTTGCTTCGGTGAGTTTGCCGTCATTTACAATTAAATATGATGAAAAACTAGAAGGGGTGTAACAATATACAGTGTCACTATATATCACAATGCAAAAAAAGCATCAATATTATGTATCGTGGATAGTGACAATATGTATTGTGTATATCTTGTGTGAGGAAAAAATTCAAGTTTACAGAGTTTTAGTGTCAGTACAACATTAAACTACTATATATAATGTTGAATATAATGTATAATAATGCAATGGAGGAATATTTGTGGCCAGATGTCTGATGTTACCAGTAAAAAAGTTGTTTTCATTATTTTAAATATATCTAGTCAATGACAGAGATAAAGCATATTCGTCTAAAATAATTCATATTTTCATCTTCAGTTCAGAATCATGAATATTGTTATTCTGGAGTCTCTATTGTCCTGCATTGGGTTTCCAGCACCAAGTCTATTCATTTACACACACAATGTAATATCAAATTTAGCATTTTAATCAACAGTAAATTTTTTGTTATCCTTTTATCATATATCTTGGAGTATCGCAATAATATTGTATCGTGGCATGAAGGTATCGTTACACCCCTATAAACTAGTGGGTTTAAAATGTGTCTGGAATTACATTGTTATATGATATTTTTTGTGATGTATTAAAAATAACACTGTGATAAACACAAAATTTACAGATCTCTTACGGCTCAACCCTTTAATTAATGTTGTCTCTTGTTGTTTTTAGATATATCCCTCTGACAATAACGGCAACAGCTTCTCCTCGACCCCTTCCACCCCCGTGGGCTCTCCTTCAAATGTTGCTGGTGGGTTTCCTGAAGCTTTTTTTCCTGTGTAATTGACTCTGTGGTGCCATCTGCTGTGTGACACCGTCAACGGCGTATCAGCCAGGCTGCACTGGGCTTTATTGACTTCTGTGTTTGTGTCTTTAGCCTCTGCATCTCAGTGGCCCAAAGGTTCTTCTCAGCCTGCGCCATCGCCTGGATTTGAGACAGGACTCCAGGCACCGGTATGTTCAACTGTGTCACCATTTATCAAAACCGTTGCATTGCTTTAAATATGTGACTTTGTAGTCCTCGTGAGCTCACAACTTAATTTTAAACTAGAGATTTTACTGTGTACTGTGTTGCACAGGATATATGCATGCGGATGTATATCCAAGCCTGTGTATAGTGTATGCATGCATGTGTGTATCTGTGTATGCATGCCTGTGTGTGTGTATCTGTGTATGCATGCATGTGTGTATCTGTGTATGCATGCATGTGTGTATCTGTGTATGCATGCATGTGTGTATCTGTGTATGCAAGCCTGTGTGTATCTGTGTATGCAAGCCTGTGTGTATCTGTGTATGCATGCGTGTGTGTATCTGTGTATGCATGCGTGTGTGCATCTGTGTATGCATGCGTGTGTGCATCTGTGTATGCATCTGTGTATCAGTGTATGCATGCATGTGTGTATCAGTGTATGCATGCATGTGTGTATGCATGCGCGTATGCATGTGTGTATCAGTGTATGCATGCATGTGTGTATGCATGCGCGTATGCATGTGTGTATCTTTGTATGCATGCATGTGTGTATCTGTGTATACATGTGTGTATCTGTGTATGCATGTGTGTATCTGTGTATGCATGTGTGTATCTATGCATGCATGTGTGTATCAGTGTATGCATGCATGTGTGTATCAGTGTATGCATGCATGTGTGTATCAGTGTATGCATGCATGTGTGTATCAGTGTATGCATGCATTGTGTGTATCAGTGTATGCATGCATGTGTGTATCAGTGTATGCATGCATGTGTGTATCAGTGTATGCATGCATGTGTGTATCAGTGTATGCATGCATGTGTGTATCAGTGTATGCATGCATGTGTGTATCAGTGTATGCATGCATGTGTGTATCAGTGTATGCATGCATGTGTGTATCAGTGTATGCATGCATGTGTGTATCAGTGTATGCATGCATGTGTGTATCAGTGTATGCATGCATGTGTGTATCAGTGTATGCATGCATGTGTGTATCAGTGTTTGCATGCATGTGTGTATCAGTGTTTGCATGAATGTGTGTATCAGTGTATGCATGAATGTGTGTATCAGTGTATGCCTGTATATAAATAAGTAACATTTTGATTGACAATCACAGTTGTATACTGTCTTGTGCATTTGATCAACTTTGCCTCAGTGGTGGTTTGAGTGATTTGTCTTCTTTGCAGAGTAAGATGGATGACCGTCTGGGTGAAGCGCTTCATGTGTTGAGGAACCATGCTGTAGGCTCAGACATGCACAGTTTACTGAGCGCAGCCGTCTCTGGGCTTCCGGCTGGTGCCGCGGCCCTGGGCTCCCTCAGTCAGGCCTTCGGGCTCGTCAGCCGTCTGCCAGGCCTGGTGAGAGTTCACCTATAACCCTGGCTCTGTTTCAATTCTTAGCGAGCTGCGTGCCATTTCATTTTTTCCCAAATTCTGTTTCATTAAGATTTCATTTTAATACATTTTACAGAAAAATGTTCTGTGTGAATCTGACGATAATTTTCTAAAATGAAATATTGAAATGCTGACTCAGATGAAGTTCATGTCCTGATATAGTGATATGGCTGATGCTCACTATTGAGTGTTGCCTATCAGTGTGTATATGAACCCATCTCTTGCTCTTTTCTCTAGATGCAAAGTCTCAGTGATGACGCGGCAGGTTTACCACTGCAAGGACACCATCAGGGTCCGCCCACTTCTCAGTCCGACGTCTTTACCAGTCAGTGCTACTCTTTGAATCAAAATGCTCAGTTTGTTACATTGGATTGATTTATATTGATAAATGATGTGCTTTGTGCATTTTAATGGACAAGCATGCAGCTAATTTTTTTTGTAGCATTCATGCTTTTCAGACGCAACTTATAAAGCTATCAAAAATTGTGTTTGCAATGCAAAGTTCATGGGTTCGATCCCCAGGGAATGCATGAACCGATAAAAATAAAATGTAAACCTGGCATTTAATGCACTTTGAATAAAAGTGGCTGCCAAATGCATAAATGTAAATTAGTGATTCATTGAAATTTCAGCAACCAGAAATATCTAAAAAGGCCAAAATGGTTTCACATTTACTCCAGAAAAGCCATTAAATTACCATAGACCAGTTAGTCTACTTGAGAAGTAGAGGAGCGTTAAAAAAATACATGCACTGTTACCTAATCATTATATTTTTACTTAAAGGGACAGTTCGGAGTCATTTCAACCTAGGGTCCTTCGCACCATGACCTCGAGCCAAACACCCCCCCAGAAGCTTTTTCCTTGGTCGAACATTATTAAAGTTAGAGATTATTTATAGAGATATCACCCGAATAGCTTAGTGCAGGCGCTAATGGATCCAAGGTTGTAAATGGTAAATTACCGCACTAATAATGCCCGGGATAGCACCAAACTTCTACAGTAGTACAAATATGTTCTGTACTCATAAAACAAGGCATTGGAAAGTTTGTAAGTACATCAGGAGTTTATTTAAATAACACTTGCCTGATGGCTGATGCTAACCCGGACGTCGAGGTCACTTCCGTGATTTAAAAAAAAAAGCCCGTTATTAAGTTGATAAAGTTTTTGGGTATATCCAAAAAATATAGTTTTTTGTGAAGTGTTGACAACTTTAACTAATAATTGTTGCAAACTGGTGCTACAAAATACTTAATACTAACAAAATATTAGTGCATTCCTGGAACTGTGCGTCGCTACACTACATCCTTATGCATCGCTTTCTACCAGGAGTTTACGGGCTTTTCCCAAATCACGGAAGTGACTTTGAAAGTGGTCTCGGTAAGCTCAAACGGAGCAATTAATGTTTTGAAAGCAACACAATAACTCTAATGTTTGTCTTATTTAGACTCTAATCACAGTGAGTCTAAATTTACCATCCAAATTTTAACTCCTCACCTTTACAGGATGTTTTCACCGTGTTGCTGTCACACAGTGTGATGTTCTGTTGCTAATCCCTTCGTGTGTGTGTGTGTGTGTCAGGTCTTTCTCTGCCTCGCTCCTCTCACTCCTCCAACTCGGATATAAAGCGGGAAGATCGGGAAGATGATGAGAACCTGTCTATTGGAGACCGATCAGACGACGAGAAGAAAGACGGGAAAAGCTGCACAAGATCGAGGTACCCGCCGCCTCCATTTAAATACCAGGGAATATAAATACACACTACCTGTCAAATATTTGGAATAATTATGATTTTTACATGAGTCTCTTCTGCTCACCAAGGCTGCATTTATTTGATCAAAAATACTGTAAAATTTTGAAATATTATTATAATGTAAATCAGTATGACATTAATCGCGAGTTAACTATGACATTAATGTGATTAATCGCGAGTTAACTATGGCATTAATGTGATTAATCGCGAGTTAGCTATGCCATTAATGAGATTAATCGCGAGTTAACTATGGCATTAATGTGATTAATCGCGAGTTAGCTATGCCATTAATGAGATTAATCGCGAGTTAACTATGGCATTAATGTGATTAATCGCGAGTTAGCTATGCCATTAATGAGATTAATCGCGAGTTAACTATGACATTAATGTGATTAATCGCGAGTTAGCTATGCCATTAATGAGATTAATCGCGAGTTAACTATGGCATTAATGTGATTAATCGCGAGTTAGCTATGCCATTAATGAGATTAATCGCGAGTTAACTATGGCATTAATGTGATTAATCGCGAGTTAGCTATGCCATTAATGAGATTAATCGCGAGTTAACTATGACATTAATGTGATTAATCGCGAGTTAGCTATGCCATTAATGAGATTAATCGCGAGTTAACTATGACATTAATGTGATTAATCGCGAGTTAGCTATGCCATTAATGTGATTAATCGCGAGTTAACTATGACATTAATGTGATTAATCGCGAGTTAGCTATGCCATTAATGAGATTAATCGCGAGTTAACTATGGCATTAATGTGATTAATCGCGAGTTAACTATGACATTAATGTGATTAATCGCGAGCTAACTATGCCATTAATGAGATTAATCGCGAGTTAACTATGCCATTAATGAGATTAATCGTGAGCTAACTATGACATTAATGTGATTAATCGCGAGCTAACTATGACATTAGCGCGATTAATCGTGAGCTAACTATGACATTAATGCGATTAATCGTGAGCTAACTATGACATTAATGTGATTAATCGCGAGTTAACTATGACATTAATGTGATTAATCGCGAGCTAACTATGACATTAATGCGATTAATTGCGAGCTAACTATGACATTAATGTGATTAATTGCGAGCTAACTGACATTAATGCGATTAATCGTGAGCTAACTATGACATTAATGTGATTAATCGCGAGCTAACTATGACATTAATGCGATTAATTGCGAGCTAACTATGACATTAATGTGATTAATTGCGAGCTAACTATGACATTAATGCGATTAATCGTGAGCTAACTATGACATTAATGCGATTAATCGCGAGCTAACTATGACATTAATGTGATTAATTGCGAGCTAACTATGACATCAATGCGATTAATCGTGAGCTAACTATGACATTAATGTGATTAATCGTGAGCTAACTATGACATTAATGCGATTTAATCGCGATTAAATATTTTAATAGTTTGACAGCACTAATATATATATATATATATATATCAATTGAATGCGTCCTTGCGGAATTAAAGCATTAATTAATTTCTTTAGTACCCCAAACTTTTGAATAGTAGTTTATCACGATTTCCCCAAAAATATTACACATTAATAATAATCATAAATGTTTCCTGACCATCAAATCATCACATTATACTGATTTCTGAAGGATCATGTGACACTGAAGACTGGAGTAATGATGCTGAAAATTACAGGAATAAATTACACTTTACAAAATATTCACATAGAAAACGGCAGATTTACATTAGAATAATATTTCACAATTTTACAGTATTTTTTTTTATCAAATAAAAGCAGCCCAATTGAGCAGAAGAGACTCATGTAAAAAATCATAATTATTCGAAACTTTTGACCGGCAGTTAAACAACTCAATTGACTTGCCACTTCCCACTTCCAGCAGCTTCTGATTGGTCCGTTTTTAAAACACTGGCGCGAGGTAACGCTGAGAAAACACGCCTCGCTGCCTTGATTGTTTTACCTGTGACCCCTTCTCACCCCTTTGTTCCTCTGACCCATGAAGTCAAGAAGACGAGGATGACGAGGACTTGCCGGTGGAGGTGAAGGCGGAGCGGGAGAAAGAGCGGCGCGTGGCCAATAACGCCCGTGAGCGTTTGCGCGTGCGCGACATCAACGAGGCCTTCAAAGAGCTGGGCCGCATGTGCCAGCTGCACCTGAGCAATGAGAAACCTCAGACCAAACTGCTCATCCTGCACCAGGCCGTAAACGTTATTCTCAACCTGGAGCAGCAAGTGCGAGGTCAGTGTGTGCGACTGACCTCTGACCTCCGATCAGTGAGAACCAGCAGAGCCGCGGAGATCTTGTCTGTGGTCCGAACGCCTGGTTGGGTTGCGGCGGATTTGTTGCATGAGGGATTTAAATGCATGATGTTTTGGGTGCACACAGGCAAGACACTACAGGCTGAATGCGCTACGCGTGCACTGGCCGATTTTTGGCTGTTTGGCTTTTCATATCAATATATATTGTTTTAGTGCACTTTATCTATTTGCATCTGTAGATTTCTTTTACAATCCATATCTTTATGGGTGATCAGTTTGAGTCAGAAATCTCCATACACACTAAACATTTTATAGTGTTGTTTTTACTAAAAATCCATTTATTTATTTTTTTAATATATTTTTTCTCGCAAAAGCGTTTTTTGTGCATTGGTCGATTTTGGGCTATATAGCTTTTCATCACGTGGAACTTCTCATAACAAAATATATTATTTTAGTGCACTTTATCTATTTCCGTCTGTAGATTAACTAAACATTTTATTGTGTTTTTTCCCTTAAATCCGTTTTTTTTTTCTTGTTTTTTAATTCCTAATTTTTGGTTTTGGTTGTTTTTAATAATAATTTTTGGTTAAATTAAATGTTAGTGAACAAACTTGTCTAAATTGATTAAAATCATGAAACTTATTCAATTTAACAACAATTTATTAAAAGTCTAACAACAATTACATGTTTAGGGCCCTAGAAATGTTTTTTATTTATTTATTTATTTTAAATTCCGATAAGTTTTCTGGACTTCATTTTAATGGTTTAACTCCTTTATAATAATCAAAAAGCATGTCTAATTGAATTTATAAAAATAAAATATAAACTTTTTTTCATTTCTATGAATTTAAAAAAAAAAAAAAATTCAGTTGTGTATTAAATTTTTTATGCCTTCATTTGATTGCCAGAAAATCATATGAAATTAAACACGTTTTTTTTTTTAAAGGATTAAAACTTGGAAGAAAAATGTATAATTCCATTTAAAAAATGTATTTAATAATATTTTCTTGTTATTAAGATGTTAGTATTATTATTACATTGAGACGTAGCTAAATTCAACTGTACAACACTAATATATTTCTGTCACAATTTCTTCAAGTTAAACCGAACATTTATTTTGACGGGTTGCCGTGAAGAACTTTGAGTTTCTGTGTTTGATATGACGATATCATAGGCCCTGATTAGATAATGCATCATTTGCATATTTAAACGCGTTCTAAATTTTTTTTTTTTTTTTTTTTTTTTTTTTTGTAATTAATGCAATCAAAGTATAGTGATATCAATTAGTTTTTGTTTTTTTTTGTTGTTTTTTTTCAACTGTGGTGTCTTGCCTGAAAAATACGCCCTAGAAACAGCCAACCAAGTTGCATTAAACCCCAGAACATTTTCTTTTAATAATGATCATGCATCAGATTAATCTTGGTCGCGAGTCCTCCCGCGGCCCACACAGGCGTGTTTAGGGTGATTGTGGGACTGTCTGCACTTTCTGCATGTGATTCTGTCATGTCATTTCATCCCTTCCCACTTTCTGTCTGCTTGCAAGATTCATGCAACTAACAAACTAAGATTGAAGCTAGTAGTTAGTTAAGCCCGAAATGTTCATTTCGTCTTTTACTCAACCTTAAGCAGAGGACTGTCAAGCTAAAAAAAATTAAAAAAGCATAGTGAAAGTAACCCTTATATCTTGTTCACTATATTTCTAGTCTTCTGAAGTCCAATGATAGTGTTTGTATGAGAAACAGACGTGGATTCAAGTCTGAGTTCATCTTCTGTCGTTCCGGTGCATCAGTGCATTCACATTTACTACAAAAAACACACAAAAAAACATTTGTGATGTCAAACTTGGCTGTAGTTTAGTATTAGTACTTATGGACTGTCACAGGTTTATATAGGTTTATAAATTATATATAAAATGTAATATTCTAAAAATAATTTAATGATTTTAAATAATACAAATCTAAAAATTCGAATTATTTTGTAATAAATATATAAATAAATTATATATATATATATATATATATATAAATATATATAAAAAACATTTTATTACAAAATAATTTTAATATATATATATATTCGATTTTCTTATATGCATATCATTTTATGTAAAATGTATAATAAAATGTTATTAATTTTGATTTCTTATATGCATATATTACATTTTTATATTTTAAACATAAATTTAATATAAAAAAATCTATTTATATTTTTTACAAATAACAAATAATAAAATTGTGTATATATATATATATATATATATATATATATATATTTCTAATATGCATATATTTTTAATTGCATATAATTTAATCATTTTAAATAATTTAAAAAAATATATTAGTTAAGTAATTTTATGCGTATATGTAATTTTATTCTTTTTTTTTAAATATATATTAGGTTTAATTTATTTTTATCTTAGTTTTAGGAATTTATGTCCAGATCTCGTTATTTTAGTGCTTCAACTTATTTCAGTTAGTTGCTAATGCAACATTTCATTTTCTTAGTTTGCTGTTCATCTTTTCTTATTTTATTTCAATTAACAAAAAAAAATGTTTTAATAGTTTAATAAGTTAAACTCTGGTGCAAACATGTATTGACGTGACAAGTATAAATAAAGAAATGTCAGTGAATAATCCATGTTAAAATGATCACATGACCTCAGAAGACATGAAATACGGTGCACTTCTTGTCTGGACTATTATTATATGACTCTTATAGTGCTGCTTTTGTCATTTTTTTTTTGATGTTTTACATAATCTGTGCGCATCATACACATGACAAGAGGCGTCAGTAACCTGATAAATCTCTCGTTTTGTTTTCCAGAAAAGAAACACGCGAGACATGAGGGTTGAGTAAATGATGGGGTTTTGATTATTCCTTTAATAATGCATAATGCATGCAACCAATCTGTCTTCACACATCTTATAGTTTCCCTTTTTTTAACTGTTGCATGCCCGTTTCCCTCTGATCTGCTATGAAAGGCTTCCTCCGCAGGCATTAACCTCGCAGATTAGAAGATTCGAAGTTCATTTGTGTTTCCTTCTCGTCGCTTTCGGATTGTAACGATCTGATTAATGCTTGCATGTCATGTTTAACCCTCTGTTTGCCAGGTTGTTTTTCTTTTTTACCCATCTCTCCATCTGTTCTTCAGCCCTTTTTTCTTTGCAGGTTTTTTTAAGTCTCATGCTGCATAAATGCATCTCATCAGCGGGATGCGTTTACGATGAGACAGTCGCATTCACCTCATCTTGTCTTCTGTCTGGCTCTCTCAGTGGCAGTGTGTGTTTCTGTGCGGTTCTGGGCAGACGGTGCATCTCTCTCATCTTGCTGTCCTCTCGTCTGTCACTTGCGCTCTTTCGCTCCGTGGCAGTTCCCACAGGCCTCCTGAAACCCACTGACACTGGCTACGTTCACATGCACACAAATAATCCCGTAGTAATTGCGTTGACGGCTCAAAAAGCCTTCACGTAAACGCCTTAATCGATCCGAATTAAATTTCGATCGGATTGAAAGATGTCGGTTTATTCCTTTTCTAATCCGATCGAGAGAACATGTAAACACTTGATCGGATTGAAAACCGAAGGACTGTGTAATGACGTAGAAATAGCGTAATGACGTAGAAATAGCGTAATGACGTAGGAATTGCGTAATGACAGAAATAGCGTAATGATGTAAAAATAGCGGAATGACGTAGAAATGGCGTAATGATGTAAAAATAGCGTAATGACGTAGAAATAGCGTAATGACGTAGAAATAGCGGATTGACGTAGAAATAGCGCAATGACGTAAAAATAGCGGAATGACGTAGAAATGGCGTAATGATGTAAAAATAGCGTAATGACGTAGAAATAGCGTAATGACGTAGAAATAGCGTAATGACGTAAAAATAGCGTAATGACGTAGAAATAGCGGAATGACGTAGAAATAGCGTAATGACGTAGAAATGGCGTAATGATGTAGAAATAGCGTAATGACAGAAATGGCGTAATGATGTAAAAATAGCGTAATGACGTAGAAATAGCGTAATGACAAAAATAGCGTAATGACGTAGAAATAGCGTAATGACGTAGAAATAGCTTAATGATGTAGAAATAGCGTAATGACAGAAATGGCGTAATGACGTAAAAATAGCGGAATGACGTAGAAATGGCGTAATGATGTAGAAATAGCGTAATGACAGAAATGGCGTAATGATGTAAAAATAGCGTAATGACGTAGAAATAGCGTAATGACGTAAAAATAGCGTAATGACGTAGAAATAGCGTAATGACGTAGAAATAGCGTAATGACGTAGAAATAGCGTAATGACGTAGAAATAGCGTAATGATGTAAAAATAGCATAATGATGTAGAAATAGCGTAATGATGTAGAAATAGCGTAATGTAGAAATAGCGTAATGACGTAGAAATAGCGTAATGACGTAGAAATAGCTTAATGACGTAGAAATAGCGTAATGATGTAAAAATAGCATAATGATGTAGAAATAGCGTAATGATGTAGAAATAGCGTAATGTAGACATAGCGTAATGACCTAAAAATAGCGTAATGTATGACGTAGAAATAGCGTAATGATGTAGAAATAGCGTAATGACAGAAATAGCGTAATGATGTAAAAATAGCGTAATGACGTAGAAATAGCGTAATGACGTAGAAATAGCGTAATGACGTAGAAATAGCGTAATGATGTAGAAATAGCGTAATGACGTAGAAATAGCTTAATGACGTAGAAATAGCGTAATGATGTAAAAATAGCATAATGATGTAGAAATAGCGTTATGACAGAAATAGCGTAATGACGTAGAAATAGCGTAATGACGTAGAAATAGCGTAATGACGTAGAAATAGCGTAATGACGTAGAAATAGCGTAATGACGTAGAAATAGCGTAATGACGTAGAAATAGCGTAATGATGTAAAAATAGCATAATGATGTAGAAATAGCGTTATGACAGAAATAGCGTAATGATGTAAAAATAGCGCAATGTCGTAGAAATAGCGTAATGATGTAGAAATAGCGTAATGTAGACATAGCGTAATGACCTAAAAATAGCGTAATGTATGACGTAGAAATAGCGTAATGATGTAGAAATAGCGTAATGATGTAGACATAGCGTAATGATGTAGAAATAGCGTAATGATGTAAAAATAGCGTAATGATGTAAAAATAGCGTAATGATGTAAAAATAGCGTAATGATGTAGAAATAGCGTAATGATGTAGACATAGCGTAATGATGTAGAAATAGCGTAATGATGTAAAAATAGCGTAATGATGTAAAAATAGCGTAATGATGTAGAAATAGTGTAATGACGTAGAAATAGCGTAATCACGTAGAAATGGCATGATGTAAAAATAGCGCAATGATGTAAAAATAGTGTAATGATGTATGACGTAGAAATAGTGTAATGCTGTAGAAATAGCGTAATGGCTTAGTAATAGACGTTTTTTTACTTGCCGATAAATATAAGCAACACGGCACAATGGTTCATATGCGCATTATTTCTTATGCTGCGTAAACAGCGGCAAACTCTGTATATGCGTGCAGTGTGCGGATGTCAAAAAATATATTCCGATTTGAAGCTTGTGACTTATAAACGCGGACATCAACCCGATCACGTTTAGCGGTCATGTTGTTATTATTATTTTAACCTTTATTTTACCAGGAAAGAAAGCACGTTGAGATGGGTTTAACAAATATCCTTCATCCATACATGTATAGAAAACACACGGGCAAATTTAATAATAAATTCAAAATCACTTTAAAAATTTCCAATGAAACCAGAGTTTCAACTTATTTTGTAAGATTATAAATTTAAATGCCTTTTTTCCCAGTTCAAAAAATGTAAACGCTATATTCAGATTCGTCAGTCCGGCTGAAGCTGGAGCTATGCATGTGAACGCAGCCGCTGGTCCGCCCGCCGCTGTCGTGTTTCGAGATCGCGCGCCGGTACTCCCGATGACCGCGAGATGCTCAGGATCAGACCCGCTCTCCTCTCCTCTCCTCCGCTGGGTCCTCTCGTCATCCCTCGTTTAACCGGCTCCTCCGGTGTGTGTCAGCGCTGGGCTGAAGTAGAGCAGAATGCTGGTTTTGTTAAATGTTTACAGGATTTGTTTTGCGTAATGATACTAGGATTCTGAAGGGCATTTCAGTTAACTGTGGAAAATAATATATTTTTTAATTATTTATTATTACTATATAATAATAATAATTACATTTAATGTGCAGTATTATAATAATGTTGATATTTATAATATTATAATTGTATATAATCATTTTTATATAAATATATATATAAATTAACATTTTATATTTTAAATATCATTTACAGATGTTAAATAATACAAAATTTAAATAAAAAAAATTCATTATATTATAATAAAATTATCGGTACATATCGGTATATATTTTTTATATGCATGTAATATATAAAATTTGTATATTATTTTAAATATAATAGAATAAATTATTAACAAATTCTAATTATTTTATAACAAAATTGTATGTTTTATTTCTTATATGCAAATAATATTATATAAATGATTATTTTAATAAAAAAATATAATATGCAGTATTATATTATTATATTAATGTTGATATTTATAATATTAACATTATATATATATATATAAATTAACATTTAATATTCTAAATATAATTTACAGATGTTAAATAATAAAAAATATATATATAAAAATTCAAATTATATTATGATAAAATTACATATATATTTGTTTTATATGCATGTAATATATACAAATTTTATATTTTAAATATAATATAATAAATTATTAACAAATTCTATTTATTTTATAACAAAATTTTATATGTATATGTTTTATTTCTTAAATGCAAATAATATATAAATGATAATTTTAATTAATTAAAAATATATAATGTGCAGTATTCTATTATAATATTAATGTTGATATTTATAATATTATATTTGTATATAATCGTGTGTGTATATATATATATATATATATATATATATAACATTTAATATTCTAAATATAATTTAATGATGTTAAATAATAAAAAATTTAAATATAAAAATTCTAATTATATTATAATAAAATTAGATATATATATATATATATATATATATATATATATATATATACACATTTATATGTATATAATACTATATAAAATGTCAATATTATTCTAGATATAAAGTATAATTTAATAATATTAAATAAATTATTAAATTTTTATTAGATTTTTTATTATGTGTTTAGAAACCATGCAGAGCAAATCCACTATAACAAACCAAAGTTTCCAAAGTTTCTTCAGCGTTTGCAAAGAGTCAAAGTAACGAACCCAAGACAGTTCATATATATATGTGTGTGTAGCGAGAAGCTAAATGAGTTAGCGAGCTGTCTAACGAGCGCCTGGTTGCCCCCGGCAGCAGCGTGTCGGAGGAGTGTCTGACGGCGGAGGAGAAGGAGCAGCGCGAGCGTGAGCGACGCATGGCCAATAACGCTCGCGAGCGCGTGCGCGTGCGGGACATTAACGAGGCCTTCAGGGAGCTGGGCCGCATGTGTCAGACGCACCTGAAGAGCGACAAGGCTCAGACTAAACTCATCATCCTCCAGCAGGCCGTGCAGGTGATCCTGGGCCTGGAGAGGCAGGTGCGAGGTAGGACACACACCTGGACTCAAGCCGCCGGTGTTGACGTCTTAGAGATGTGACGCTTTGAGCGCAATCGTAAACCGTAAAGCTTTCGGCAACACTTGATCCATTAATACTGACACCTATCTTCTATTCTAACTGGAGAAATTAGAATATGGTGCAAAAAGTTCAGCAATTCAACTTAAAAAGTGAAACTAATATATTATATAGACTCATTACATGCAAAGTGAGATATTTCAAGCCTTTATTTGTTATCATTTTGATGATTATGGCTTACACCTGTTCACAATATTGTATTTTTCATAAGCTGTGAGCCATAATCATCATAATTATATTTAATATATTAAATGTATATTTGAATAAAGTCATGAAACAATGCTGTCATTTAACAATGAATTCTAGTAGAAACATAATTACAGTTGAAACTGGAGAAATTATAATATGGTGCAAAAGTTCATTTATTTCAGTAATTACACTTAAAAGGTGAAACTAATATATTATATAGACTCATTACATGCAAAGTGAGATATTTCAAGCCTTTATTTGTTATAATTTTGATGATTATAGCTTCAAAAATTTGTAAAATTCAAAATTAGAATATTGTGGAAAGGTTTTCATAAGCTGTAAGCCATAATCGTCAAAATTATAACAAATAAAGGCTTGAAATATCTCACTTTGCATGTAATGAGTCCATATAATATATTAGTTTCAGCTTTTTAAGTTGAATTGCTGAACTTTTGCATCATATTCCAATTTTTTCCAGTTTCACCTGTATATCTTATTCATAAAAAAATTAAATAATAAAGTACATGTACTGCGTTAGATTAAACTGGGAAGGGTCATATTGTTAGTGTAACGGCTTCTATTGTTGTCGTTTGTAAGTCGCTTTGGATAAAAGCGTCTGCTAAATGAATGCATGATTATGTAAACTCCTCTGATTGGCCGTTGAGTTCACACGCTCATCAGATATGTGAATGTAATGTGCTGTAGTGTCATGATGCATGGCAAAAAATAAACATAAGCAATGAAATAATAAAATCAAATGTGAGCCTGGATCACAAAACCAGTCACATGACGCACGGGTATATCTGTGGCAATAGCCAACAAAACATTGAATGGGTCAAAATTATACATTTTTCTTTTATGCCAAAAATCATGAGGATATTAAGATCATGTTCCATGAAGATATTTAGTAAATGTCCTACCGTAAATATATAAAACATGTATTTTTGTGAGTGAATGCAGCACAATCGTGAACATAAATGCACAACTTTAAAGCAGTTTTTTTCAATGTTTAGATTTTTTTAAATTATTCAGCTTTTAGATGATGTATAAATACAACAGCCAATCAGAGGAGTTTACGATTGCGCTCAAAGCGTCACATTTTTGTACCGACTTGGTGCCGAAGTCAGTGCTTTGACAACACTGCGTCCTGCCAAGAATCACGAGAGAGACACACCACTGCTACTGAGAGCTCTCTCCTCGCTTGCACTAACCTGTGTGTGTGTGTGTGTGTGTGTGTGTGTGTGTGTGTGTGTGTGTGTGTGTGTGTGTGTGTGTGTGTGTGTGTGTGTGTGTGTGTGTGTGTGTGTGTGTGTGTGTGTGTGTGTGTGTGTGTGTGTGTGTGTGTGTGTGTGTGTGTGTGTGTGTGTGTGTGTGTGTGTGTGTGTGTGTGTGTGTGTGTGTGTGTGTGTGTGTGTGTGTGTGTGTGCGTGTGTGTGTGTGTGTGCGCGCGTGTGTGTGTGTGCGTGTGCGCTGAGCTTTAACTTCTGCCTTGTGATGTACACAAGTAGGATGACGACATTTGCACACCGTTTTCTTTCAAAGATAAGCACTGGACTGATTGATTAGGATTGGAACGACAACAGATATTGGAGTGAATCTCACAAAAACAAGTCATATTTCACCCAAAAAGAAAATATTTGTTTGTTATAAAAAAAATTGACTGTTACAATTTGTTGCATGTGACATTTACAATTTTATATAGATTATGATAAATTAAAATTAAGATTTGTTGTGGAAAATTATGCCGCCTTTGGACCATTACAATTTGTTTCATTGTGAAATTTGATGACAATTATATATATATATAAATATATATATATATATATATATATATATATATATATATATATATGGATAACTCTCATATGCATGTATTATGTACATTTTTATATTATTTTAAATAGTTTTAAATAAAATAATGTATTGTAAAAATTATAGGGCTGTCAAAAGATTAATCACATCCAAAATAAAAGTTTGTGTTTGCATAATATATGTGTGTGTACTGTGCATAATTATTTATATATATATAAAAACACACACAATCATGTATATATTTAAGAAAAATTTGTTATATTTATATATAACATATTTATATATAATATAAATTATATAAATGTATATACAGTATATAAATGCAAATATTTCTTAAATATATACATGAATGTGTGTGTTTTTATACATAATAATTATACACAGTACACACACATTATGCAAACACAAACTTTTATTTTGGATATGATTAATCTTTTGACAGCCCTAAAAAATTATAATTGTATTATAATAAAATTAAATATATATTTCTTATATGTATATAATTTTATAAATTATAATTTAATCATTTTAAATCATTAAAATATCAATTATTATTATATATTATTAAAATGAATTATATTTTAAAATTATATATACATATATTATAATTTAAATTATATATGTATTTTATATTAATATATGCATTTATATTGTAAATTATATAACTATATTTTCCTGATAAATTTGGTACTTTATATTTTTAATGTATGTTTTAGTAAATTATTATTATTTTTTTTTTTTTTGTAACATTATTCTTAAGTGTAATTGTCATTAGATTCTCTTCACTGTATATTGTGGTCAAATAAATTAATGTAATGAATAAATACTTTTAAAAAATCTGTCCTGATGTAGGCCTATAAATGCTTTTTTTTAAAGTCTAAATATTGTACAAAAATACTAAAAAATTTTATTCTATATATATATATATATATATATATAGCATAAATACAGTATAAAAAGTCACATTGCGGTAATAAAAATAAATAATGAACCAGACGTGTTTCCCCCTAGCATCATGTCGTACTTGTGTAAGTCACATGTGCTTCTGCTCTTCCACCAGTGGAGCAGTGTAAGCTGGTTCTGCTGTCGGACTGTGAGCCGCTGCACAGCGATCTCTCTCTCTCTAATGTGTGCTGTGAATCCCTGTGTCCTCCAGAGCGTAATCTCAACCCGAAGGCGGCGTGTCTGAAGAGGAGAGAGGAGGAGAAGGTCACAGGAGATCCTCAGATGCTGTCTGGTCTGGGTGGAGACGGACACGGACACATGTAACATTCAGGTGTGTGTGTGTCTGTACGTTCACACACTGCATGGTTTCACGGCAAAATTCGCTCTCGCCGCCCTGCCATCGACGCCGTGAGATTCGGGGACGCTCTGACGTAGATTTTAGAATGCGTGATTTTTAAAAAAACTTTATTTAAAGGAGCCGCAAAGCAAATAAGAACTGATCATAAATCAGTATCCTATTTTGTGCATACTGGCCACACGTAGGGTATAAGTTAACCTATTAGAATCTTTTAAATGTGAAAGTAACAAAACACCAACAATTTCAGACACCTTTTACATTCGTCGTTCTTTTTATTAATGTGTCTGTATGTAAACAGGGACACGTCGTACAATAACGGGAAACCCGCTACAGAAATAATTAACTTTTCCTCCATTTTGCTTAGGAACTAATGTGATCGGAACCAAAGTTTACAGGATTGTGTTCTCTGGTTTCCTCTCAGGCGGAGGACTTCTACATTCCGATTGGTTGCCGCCGAACCGCGTCATAGCTTATTACCATAAAGTTGACTTGATTTCAACTCTTCTCGCCGTCCACGACGCGCCGCGCCGCCAGGGCCGGATTAAGAGTTCAGAGCCCCCCCCATATACAAATGACATAAACAGTGCTTTATTTTTTCAGCTAGTATGTGTATTTAACAGCATTGAAGAAAGTCATTAAATGATATGAAATATGAAAATAAAACAAAACATAGACTTCACTGTATAAATTGTACATTGATTCTTATTAAAGCTACTATTAAAGTTCTCAGTCAAGAGTGAGGGATTTGCTCTTTGTATTTTGTTGTTTTATTAACAGGGATAGTTCTCAAAAATGTTTTAATTGTCATCATTTAGCCTACTCTCTCAAGCCGTTTCAAACCTGAATAAGTCTCCCTCTTCTGTTGAAAATAAAAGTTATTTGGAGGAATCTGGATAACCAAACAGTTGATGTACCCCAGAGACTTCCATAATAGTTTTTTCCTACTATGGTCAATGGGGACCAGCAACCGCCCGGTTAGCCACACTCCTCAAAATATCTTATTTTGTGTTCAGCACAAGAAAGAAATTAATACAGGTATGGAACAACATTAGTGAGTGAGTAAATAATGACATCATTTTTATTTCTGGGTAACTATCCCTTTAAGGACAAGCGGCAGCATGTTTACTATTAGGGCTACTGTCACTTTAAGATCCGCACGCAACGAGTCTAATATACACGCATTTGACAATCAGATTTTTTCTTTTTTTTTTCTACTGTTCTTTCACTTTAGACATAACCAACTTTGTTTATGTAAACCTTGTGTGTATTTGACAGTATTAGGGCAACAAGACTCGAAAGATAACTTAGTCTAGTAACCAGGCGCTGTTAGACAGGCTTTTAGTGCATGTGCGCGTCGGGTGTATTGCGCTCAGAAAAGCGCCCGTTAGAACAGCGCATCAGCAGCGAATGACATGTTTAACCGGCAAGGCTTTTAAAGCACATGCAAATAATTACATTTTATAAACTACAGTGTCCCGTTCCTCTGCATTTCATGTGGATATACGTCGCGCTGTACAGCATGTTGAGACGGAGGCGCCAGAAATGCAAACTCATAGAATGCACGATCCTACGATATTTCTTCAAAAGCAGATCGTGGAGACATTTTAATCGTCCACGATCAAAAATCGTGATATTGCACACCCCTAATCTAACACAATATATCGGTGCCCAGGGCCCCTTAGATGTCCTGGGCCCCTGGGCAAGTGCCCAGTTGCCCTAATGGTTAATCCGGCCCTGCACGCCGCCCTCGCCGGAGGTCGCGGTGTGAACGCACAGTGTGAGAGACTGTTAAGCCCTATTCGGACGGGATACCCCTCAAACCATGACTTCTGACAAGTTTTGTGGATAGAAATGGACATTTTGAGACATACAAATATGACACCATCAACAGATTCAGTGTCTGATTGTTTGTTTTAAACCCAAATAAGTTTCTTTCTTCTGTGGAAAATATAAAGTTATTATTACAAAGTAAGGCAACAATAGACACCGGCTAAGTAATTAAAGAAGCAATGTTCAATGCTACATGAACAATCCTCTCTCCACTGAGGAGGTTTCAAAGTCAGACACTGTTCTGAACTCACAAACACGTCTAAGTCGATGTTCAACCCACTGGTCGACTGGGCTGTCTCTGTTCTGCTGGGCTGACTGGTTGGCAGTGGTTTGCTTCCGGATGTTCTGCTCCTGCAGTGTGAAAATCAAGCCTTCTTACGCCCGTTTCACACATACTCCGTTTGCGGTGCGTGTGCGGTACTGGAGCAGCACGCGCTATAGTGCTTTCACATATGCTGCGTTTGCAGTGCGCTACTGATACGCAGTTTCTGTGTGTCACAAAATAAAAAATGGGTGACATTGTTACAGACATTGAAACAGTAGGCTATGACAATTAATTTTAATCATTGTGATTCTTTGTTTTACGTAGTTCGAGTTGTTGACAGAAGAAAAGCTATCGCGCTATATCTATAACAAACTTATAATTACACCCTGTTTAACTTTTGTATATTCAAAAATAAAACTATATAATATGATTTACTTATGAATTCAGATATAGGCTACAACTACATATCCTGATGTTCATTTACATTTAATAAATTCGCATGACTCGAAGGTTGAATGTGACGAACAAAATAAATAAAAAGGGCAACACGTACATATTCATGTTTAAATAGAACAACATGCAGCAATAATATATATTTATATTCTCGTTTAAAACCAATAATCATATAAATAACTTTTTGTATTCATTAGTCAACTAAAGGCATATAAACATAGCACTTGAAACAAACATTTTAAAACTTACCATCGACACCAATAGCCGAGGAAATTGCTTCCCATGCCCTTTCTTTGGCATTTAACTCTTTATTTAACTCTTTATGATCAAATTATTACAGTTTCTTGTCAATCTGTTTATTTCAATGTGAACAATGCGCTGCAGTGCTGTATACGCACCGCAACTGGAACGGATTGCCGGACCGCATCCGTGTGCAGTGTGAAAGCTCTAACCTGTTAACATGGGTACGGAAAAAAATACGCACCGCAAACGCACTGCAAACAGAGTATGTGTGAAACGGGCGTTATCCTCCAGGCGCTGAGTGTTGATTAGACACACCTGCTGCCACTCATTCAATGGTTGATCGAGTACACCTGCTGCCACTCACTCATGCAAGGCTACTACCTGAGAAAGAAAAGAAAAGAACAAAACACACCCCAAACCAAACACATATCCCTTAGGGTCGTAACCGGAAGAATCTGGGAACCAAACAGTTGATGTACCGCAGTGACTTCCATAGTATATATTTTTTCTACTATGCAGTGCCTCCAGAAAAACGCGATTATGCGATCGCATGATTCAATGCATAATCAGCCAAAGTCCGCATATTTATGCGAGGGGGCGCATTTTTTCAAATACGTCGCATAAATTGCAGATTTCCGCGCGCAAAATATGCGGGCTGGCTTGATTTCATAATCCCTGCATTTTCGTTGCAAAAAGTCACATATATCAGCAGAAAAGTTGAAAAATGTTGCGTTTACTTCACACAAGCGCAGCCATTTGTTCTGTTGCCATGGGAACGCTATGAAGTGACGTAATTGCGCGACATCATTGAAAAGCTGCAAACCCCGCAATGCTGATGAAACCATGATGAAGTCAATGGGGACCAGCAACTATTTGGTTAGCCACATTCTTCAGAATATCTTCTTTTGTGTTCAGCACAAGAAAGAAATTAATACAGGTTTGGAACAACATTAGAGTGAGTAAATAATGACATAATTTTTATTTTTGGGTGAACTATCCCTTTAAGGACAAGCGGCAGCATGTTTACTATTACCGGTATATGCTACTGTCTCTTTAAGACCTGAACGCGACGCGTCTAATAATATACACGCATTTAACGAGCAGATTTTCTCTACATTTTCTGTTTTCTTTCACTTTAGACATAACCAAATTTATGTAAACCTTGTGTGTATTTGTTAGTATTAGCGCAATAACACTCGAAAGATAACTTAGTCCAGTATGCAGGCGCTGATTGACAGGCTTTTAGTGCATGTGTGCGTCGGGTTTGCGCTCAGAAAAGCGTGTGAATGACATGTTTAACCGGCAAAGCTTTAAATCACATGCAAATAATGAACTTTTGTGAACTGCGGTGTCCAGTTCCTCTGCGTTAACATTTGATGTGAATATACGTCGCAACGGTCGCGCGTTGAGACGGAGGCGTCTACTTTTACTGTTGTGCTTTTACAGTGTGTAAGTGAATGTCGTAATATTACTGATCATGTGAAGATTTTGCAGTAGCCGTCACTCCCGTCGTCTTGTGTGTATTACGCTGCTTCCTGATATCCCTTTTTACAGAGGGATTTATGGATATCTACTTTTGTTATCCTGTAAATCAGAATATTCTGTCAATTAGGGCTGTAAACGATTAATCGCGATTAATCGAATCCAAAATAAGTTTGTGTTTACATAATATATGTGTGTGTATTGTGTATAATTATTTTGTATATATAAATACACACACATGCATGTATATATTTAAGAAAAATGTGTTATTTATATATAAAATAGTTCTATTTGTATATAATATAAATCATATAAAATATATATGCAGTATATAAATGCAAATATTACTCAAATATATACATGCATTTGTGTGTATTTATATACAAAATAATTATACACACATATATTATGTTAACACAAACATTTATTTTGGATTCGATTAATCGCGATTAATCGTTTACAGCCCTACAGTCAATAGCCTTAAAAAAATTATTTTCTCCATGTTTTTTGGAATAAAATGTTATATAAATCAGGCTAGGAATAATATATTCACAAATCCCTCTGTAAATGTCTTCATAATATAACTAGGCACAAGACTGGAGGGTTTGGTGTGTATCGGTGCGACTGAAGTGGAGATTTCAGACTTGGAGAATGAGAGAAAAGTAATTTTGAGAAATCTGGCTTCAAAGATTTATCATCAGCCAATGAGATTGCGCATTCAGCCCTTTTACTTTCATGATTGGCTGCTGATAAAAAGGAAATGACCATATTTGGACCCGACAGTGTTGTACAGGAGAGAGAGAGCGGTGTGTGTGATGACGGTGCAGACAGAGATGTTGATTTATAACGTTTATATTTATATTTGTTGAATTTATGAGAAATCTACAGACGCAAACAGACACAGTTAGTAAAATAAAGACCTAAATGTGGATTTCTGACTTTTTTCAGCACAAGTCTGAAAGAAGACATGTTAATGAAGACAAATATCACAAAATCTCAAAATTGACCAGTAAAAAAAAAGCTTTTGCCTGCCGTGTCTCGCCTTAAAACAGAAAACAAAGAATTTGGTTTAAAAAAATAATATATATATATAACATTTTAGAAAAAAATACATTTCATAGGGCCCATAAATGTAATTTTTTTTAAGCTTTTAATAAATTGTTGTTCAATTGTATTCAAGTTTCATGATTTCAACTAATTAGACATGCTTTTTGATTACTAAAAAATGTATTTAACTATTAAAAAAATAAAAAATAAAAATGTCATCCAGAAAACAGAATTTGGGAACAAATCTGAGTTTTATAAATTTGTAAATTACGATCACAATAAATATTATAAATGTGGATTTCGGACTTTTTTTCAGCACAACTCTGAAAGAAGACATGTTTATTGAAGACAAATATCCAAAAATCTCAAAATTGACCAGTAAAAAAAAAGCTTTTGCCTGCCGTGTCTCGCCTTAAAGTTATGCATAATTAAGGGGGCGTGGCCACTTGAGTGACAGGTGGATTGCCACTGATGTCACTACTAGCCTTTTTTTTACAGTGTACGCAATGAAGTTCAGAAACAGTTGACGCTGCTATAGAGAATAACTCCTCTTCATGCTCAAACATGAAAAATAAAAGTTTCCACAACAAACGTCGCGATTAAAGTCTGTTTTTACTCTGTATGAATGGAGACCAGCTTTACATCTTGAATGCGTTTCTGACGCTGTTGTTGTTTTCGCTCTCCACAGATCCCGACGCAAGGAATCTCTCCGTCGACGTGGCCTTATCTTCCTGTTCTTGTTCCAGAGTCCACACACATACACACATTCTTGATTTATATATTATAAACAGATGTGTTGGAAGACTCACATACACACAGTACACTTCCCGAGCGGCTCCCAGCGCAGTATGTGCTCACGAACACACACATTCATGGACCATTGGTGGAAATCACCCGTGAGAAACGGCCCGGGACCGTCCTGCTGTTGATGGAGTGGTGTCAGAATTACAGTGTGCTGTTATATAGCACACACACACACATACACACACACACACACCGACCCATGAGCCTTTGCTATTCAACGAGAGGTCAAGCTCCGCTGTGGGAACAGATTCCTTCTTTTTGTAGTAAATGTATTCAAGTTTAAACTTTCTTTTTTTGTACCGTTTTGTGTTTAGGATGTTGGAAGGAAATGCATTTTTGATACACGTTGTTTTTGGGGAATGCGCGAATCACGCAAAAAACGGCACGTTTCACCCTTTAAAACATATTTTTCTTCAGAGAAAATTGGGCCTGTTTTTTAAGGATATTTAGTTTTTTTTTTTTTTTTTTTTTTGCATTGACGTTTTTCTCATTCTTATTATTATACTGTAAAAAAAAAATGTAAACAAATTATGCATATTGGAGTGCTTGTTTGAGAGTCTGTCCTTTATGCGGATTTACATTTAAAAAGCATTGTATTACAGTATTTACTTTTACTGTATTACAGTAGAATATGAATTGAGAATCAATCTTCTTTATTTTAAAACTCAAGTAAAACTTATGGACAAAAATCATAATTATCCTAAATGTCGGTCTTAATTTTCTTAATTTATTTATACATGTATATATATTTGTTTTTGTGTGTGTATTTTGTTAATTTTCCTCAGATAAAAAAATATATATATATATAATTTATCTGAGAAAAAATGTATACATCAACATTTTTATGTCTATACATATATATATATATATATATACATAAAATATGTTGATGAATTTATATATGTGTGTGTGTGTATATATATATATATATATATATATATATATATACACATACACACACATCCATACATACACGCATGTATATATAGCTAAAAACTTACCGGTAATCATAATTTTTACATCAATTATGACATCATAATGTACACATACACACTATATATACACACACATATATATATATACATGCATAAAAAATTTATTCAACTAAAAATAATATTCAACTATATATATATATATACACACAAAATATGTTGATGAATTTATATATGCGTGTGTGTGTGTATATATATATACATGCATACACGCGTGTGTGTATTAGCTAAATAATTACCGGTAATCTTTTTTTTTTTTGTATATACATGTTCACATACACACACATATATATATATATATATATACACATGCATAAATTAATTTAACAAAAAAAATATTAAACTATATATATATATAGTATGTGTGTATATACATATACCTATAAAAAAAACATCACCTTAATAAAAAATGTGTGTGTATAATATACACACGCCTGAAGAAAATGAACCAACATATCAATATTATTATTTTTTGGGGGTGAAATTTCCTGCCGATGTTTTTGCGCGATTCCTTCTGCCGTCTGCCATCATCACCAGAGCTCGTGTTCTCCGCCGTGTGTCTCATAAGTATTGGAAATATTCTGTCCGGTGCGTCTCATTCACATCAGCAACTCATTTTTATACGGTCTCGAAACTGAACCACACGAGAAGCGCTCGCTTCTCAGCCGATGCGTGAGCGTCCCGAGACGACACACACTGAACTCTGCGCGGACGACCCGCGGGTTCACACGCGATCTGCGCATTTTAACGCGACTGAGTTTGTCCACATCTCTGCTGAGGAGTCGATTGTGGGTTTTGCGATGGGGTCTCTACAGGACGACCCGCGTTTTTTTTTACTTCTTTTATAAAGTTCTGTTAAATGTTTGTTTTTGTTATTATCTATGTTGATTTTAAATGTTAGATAAATGGCAAAAAAAAAAAAAAAAAAAAATAGTTGCCAGGAACAAATTGTGTTTCATATTTCTGTTGCAATTTTGTATTTTTTTTTTTATAAAGGGAGAGCTTGGAAATTATTAGTCTTTTTTTTTTTTTTTTTTTTTTTTTTTTGTAAGAAATTAGAAATGCCAATTTTTGTGTTTTCTCACACTTGTTTATAAGGTAAATAATCACTGTGCAAAAAAAAAAACTGCGTTTGTGTCAATACCTGCCCAAAATTTTGAGGAAACCGACGTTTAGTGGTTTCATTCGTAGACGTTTTCGTTCCAAAATTGAAGGGAAACCCAGTACCGAGTTTATCTCTAGAGATCATTTTTGTTTTTCTTCATTAGTACTAACATCGTCTTTTTACCACTAAAAGATGATTATATGAATTATTCTTGTTTATGTATTGCAAAAATGTAACTCTGAAAGGAGAGAGAGTGGCCTTCCTCATTCTCCGGACGCGGGGAGTGATTATGTACTAGTGCCTGCATCGTTTTGTTCAGTTTTATCCTGGAGTCGTCAGGTTTTATTGGAACGTCACGTCTTGTGGCTTCAACTTGAGAATATTTTATAAATTCACATGAAGAGGGACATGAGAATTCCAGATGTATGTTAAAGTGGATTCTTGCTCCTCTGAGCAAATAAAGTACTTTCTTTGTAAACATTGAGATGTTTGCATGAATTCTGTTCTACACACACACACTCACTCACACACTCTCACACACACTCACACACACACACACTCACACACACACACACACACACACTCACACACACACACTCACACACACACACTCATAAACACACACACTCTTTCACACACACACACACACACACACACACACATAAACACACACTCACATACACACACTCACTCTCTCACACACACACACACACACACACTCTCATAAACACACACTCAATTCAATTCAGAAAGCTTTATTGGCATGACAAAAAAATTCTCTCTCATACACACTATCTCTCTCACACACGCGCACACACTCCACTCTCTCTCTCTCCTCTCCTCTCACACACACACACACCTCTCCTCCACCATAAACACACTCTTCTCACACCACCACCCCCACACACACACCCCCCACCACCACACACACACCCATACACACACACACACACAACACCACACCTCCACACACCCACACACACACCCACACCACACACACACACACACTCTCCTCTCACCACACACACACACACACTCCCCACACACCACCATACCTCCCCACACACACACACACACACACTAAACACACACACACACACTCATAAACACACTCTTCTCACACACTCACTCATAAACTCACACCACTCACACACACCACACACACACACACACACACTCTCTCTCTATCAAACACACACACACTCTCTCACACACACTCACTCATAAACACACTCTCACACACACTCACTCATAAACACACTCTCACACACACTCACTCATAAACACTCTTTCACACACACACACACACACACACTCTCTCTCTCACACACACTCATAAACACAGTCTCTCACACACACCAAACACTCTCTCACACACACACACTCATAAACTCACACACACACTCTCACACACACTCACTCATAAACACTCTTTCACACACACACACACACACACACACACACTCTCTCTCTCTCACACACACTCATAAACACAGTCTCTCACACACACCAAACACTCTCTCTCACACACTCACTCATAAACTCACACACACACTCTCACTCATAAATACACAGTCTCTCACACACACCAAACACACTCTCACACACACACTCACTCATAAACACACACTCTCTCTCACACACACTCTCTCTCTCTCACACACACACACTCTCTCTCTCTCACACACACACACACACAAACACACTCTCTCTCACACACACTCACTCATAAACACACACACACTCACTCTCTCTCACACACACACACATACTCACTCATAAACACACACACACACACACACACACACACACACTCTCTCTCTCTCTCTCTCTCTCTCTCACACACACACATAAACACACACTCTCTCACATACACACACACTCAATTCAATTCAGAAAGCTTTATTGGCATGACAAAAATTCTCTCTCATACACACCCATAAACACACACACACACTCTCTCTCTCTCTCTCTCTCTCACACACACACACACTCACTCATAAACACACTCTCTCTAAAGAGAGTAATAAATAAATAAATATAGAGATCGCACGAGCGCCTCCTGCTGAACATCATTACTATCATAAACAAACCCGGCTATTTATTATTGTTCTTTATTTAAGAATAACAACAGGCATTATATTAATACCATAGATAGACAGTATATACGGATGAATACGTGACTTCCACCCATAGACAGTATATAAAGCTTCCACCTTAATGACAAAAATATAAACATGGTGGAAGAAGACTTTATAGCACAAATTTTTTTTTTGTATAGACTTTAACTTATCCTATTGTAAGTTATATGTATAGTATATGTTGAAAAGAGTAGCCTATGCCATAAATCCTCGGATGATCAACTATTCCCGGTGGATTTTGATTTTCGAAGTGTGGATCCGTGCTCGCTGATATTACCCACAACCCACTGCGCTTTGGAGGAGGAACTACAAACACGAGTAAAAAGTGTCAAAAAACTACAAAACATGGCGGATATGCGCGGCCGGCGGTGAGGTAAAGGTTTGAGTGACTAATAAAAGTGTAACCTGATAGAAAAACATTTATTTAATGTTAGCCGTGTTATATTTCATCTGCGATAACAATTTGGACTTTTATAAAGATCTGTTTGGCCGCAGATCAACGTGATTTCTGTATTTGCTTTCCGATACAGTAGGAAATTAAATGACATGTGGAGGATTTCATCTTTGAAAAGATGACTGACAGAGAGCAACCATTAAAGACGGGAACGACAGTAAACCCTCTTTAAATTACTGTGAAATGAATGTAAAAAATACTTAGAATCTTTAAAACGCTTATCCAAAGATAATAAAACCCTTGGAGAATTGTATAAATCCATGTATGAGTCTTTTTCCTTTTAAGTTTGGTAAGTTTTTATACCTGTATTTATTTATTTTTCTTTCCTTGCACCTCCTCTAAAATAGTTAAATAATTTTGTTTTGTTTGTTGTTATTGTATGTGATATATATATATATATATATATCACATACAATAACAATATATATATATATATATATATATATATATATATATATATATATATATACATACAATCATGGACATTTATGATGGAGATATGGTTGGAAAAGTGTGCATTTTATTGTTCCCTTGCAAACCCCCAAAAAATTGTTTTGTAAATTGATGTTGTTCAATAAAAAATAATAAAAAACATTAAAGACGCAATTGTATGACGTATGTCCCAAAGCTCGTCTACTCTTCTGCTACACACTCAAAAGTATGTTCTTTTCTTCACAAAAATAGTACAAAGTAAGCGAATTTAGACGCAGCATTAGAGACTTTTAATTTGTATTGGCGTCCTGAATTTCCGCTCATGTCGCGGCCCGATGACGCTTCATCTGTAGTTTCCTGTGCGCGTTTGCTGCAACTCTCGTCTTGTTCTCCACTCACGTCTGATAATGTTGGGCAAAATAATCGGACAGAAATACGCGTCTATCGCGAAAACATGGTAAGAACATGTTAAAACTCCATACATCGGGAGAACCCTTCTGTTTTATCATTATTATCTCTCGATTCGTGTGTATTAATAGTTTTGTCCTTGTCTCGACCTGACAGTAGCATGCTAAGCTAATGAGCTCGGGTCACGATAACACTGAGGAGCTCTTCTGTTTACTGTAGTTTATCAATCATATTCTGTTTATTTCATCGTGTAATGTGTGATTTTGAGGGTGTTTCTTTATCAGCATGGTTTTAAATATAAACACCAGTCATTAATACACACGATAGAAGGTCAGTAATGGTGATTTAAAGTGTTTCTTTCTTAAACTATTCATTTAAATCTAAAAAGAATTAAAAAAATAGGAATATTTTACAGACTGGCCGACCTTCAGCTCTTTTTTTTCTTCCGTTTTTTACTTCGTGTTATTACTATTTGTAGTAATGTTTAACTTGCCTTGATTTCTTAATATTGTGAGAATAAACATGTCGATTATAATGTAGGGTAAAGCCTGACATGAAAACGTTTGTTTTATGTGTGTTTAATGTTTTGTATCATATTTAAGGCTTTTATGGCTCATATAAGCATGAACATTCATTATTCCTCCCATCACCGTGTCCCTATAGGTTTTCCGTAGGCCCTTAAAATTAAATGTTATTTTTGTTTGATGTTGACAGCTATTTCGGAAAATATTGTATTGCACCAAAATCTCTTTTTTTTTTTTACTTTACTGGGATAAAAGTTTAACAAAAGGTCTACAATAGCGATCAAAATAGAGTAAATCTCCTTTTGAAAGTAACTTGACGCTTCAAATAAACATTGTATCATTACATTGTTACACCAAGCGCGTGTGTGTGTGTGAGAGAGACAAGCGACTGTTGAACGTGTGTTTGTCATTGAATCATTCATTCAAGAATTTTGATTTGAGAATTCAAGATTTGATAAGAAAACACTGAAGTGAAGGATTTACGAGTGAGTCACTGAATCATTCACTCAAACAGATTTCTCTTTCAAATTATTCAGATTAATCGAGCTTTTTAAATACACTGCAGCAATTAACATTTTGTCAGAACCTCTAGTAAATTGCGTTTTTTATTCTATTTAGTTGTGTGTTCAGAATCGTGAAACAAAAATTGTGATTCTCAATTAAGCCAGAATCATGCAGCTCTAAATTAAACGTAAAGAATAAGCAATTTAGGATCTTTACTTTTGGGATGTACGATATATATCGGCCACCATATTGGTTCGGTTCCTCTATATGTTTGTTTTTTAATGTTATGGGCCTGATAAGAAAATTTGGCCAAAATATTAAAGCTGATAAATGTATTATTTCCTTCAGCTGAGACGCGCACTGTTCAACATGATGCTTTTGAATAGCTTTAAATATGATTGGAATCACTTAAAAAAAGGAAAATACAGTGCAACATAACGGCTACATAAAATTATAATGAGAACATCATAATTGTGTGATTTGGGACATTTTGTTTTTGTAATCAGGCTTTCAAAAATTCAATAATAATTTGATTTATATACAGGTGAAGCTTGAAAAATGTGAATATCATTGATCATGATTATGGCTTCCAGATTATGAAAACCCCAAATTCAAAATTAGAATATTGTGAAAAGGTTTTCATAAGCTGTAAGCCATAATCATCACAATTATAACAAATAAAGGCTTGAAATATCTCACTTTGCATGTAATGAGTCTATATAATATATTAGTTTCACCTTTTAATTTGAATTACTGAAATAAATGAACATTTGCACCATATTATAATTATCACCTGTAAATCGGCCAATATATTGGTTAGCGAATAATTATCGGTTTCGGCTGAAATGTTCATATCGGTGCATCCCTACTTTACTGACAGGCTTAATAGTCTACTTACTTCACCGGTTAAACAAATCAAAAGCAAAATAAAATATAAATGTTTTTTTTAAAACCAGTTTTATCACGCTTTTGTTCCTGAAATCCGCCCTTCTGGGATCAGGATCTTTTTTTTTTTTATGGTAAAAAAGGTATTCTTACACTTGATAGAAATCAGTGCAGATTTCACAGCAAAAAAAAAGACACGAAGATGGACGTTTAAAGGAGAACTCCGGTCAATTTTAACATTGAGCTCAATTTTTAGTAAATATGGAGTGCTGTCAATACAGAGAACAACGACAAAAATCGGTGTTGCCTACACCGTGTTATCCTCTTTTTAAAATTTACACTCTATTGACTTGAATGGGGCAAGTTTTAAACTTAACCAGTTCTTAGTCTTATCATCGATGTGTCATTACAAGTGCCCAGTCATGTTCAGTGATTCCTTAAGAGTGAACACGAGTGAATCTGACTGCAGTAGATGTGAAAGATATGAATAAAAATGATGTTATATCAGCCAGCGCAAATACCTGTATTTAGTTCCTGTTTTCGGTAGAAGTCCAAAGTAGTCAATTGTCGAGTTCACGCGCATAGGTTTAGTTGCTATGATCACGCGCGTGAACTCGACAATCGACTACTTTTGACTTCTACCGAAAACAGGAACTAAATACAGGTATTTGCGCTGGCTGATATAACATCATTTTTATTCATATCTTTCACATCTACTGCAGTCAGATTCACTCGTGTTCACTCTGAAGGAATCACTCAACATGGCTGGGCACTTGTATGACACATCAAATATGTTAAGAGGATAAAAGCAGGTTTAAAACTTGCCCCATTCAAGTCAATAGGGTGCAAATTTTAAAAATAGGATAAAACAGTGTAGGCAACACCGATTTTTGTCGTTGTTCTCTGTATTGACAGCACTCCAAATTTACTAAAAATTGAGCTCAATGTTAAAATTGACCGGAGTTCTCCTTTAACAATTATACTAAAAGACTTCTACTTGCTAAAGTCTGACCTGTCAATCAGTCGACAGAAGGACTGTAGTAGAGATTGTGTAGTTTAGATCATCGGTTCCCAACAGGGGGGTCGCGGCCCACAAGCGAGCTCTGTGGGGGGTCGCGTCATATTTTGAAAAGTTTTGAGCAATGAGCATCAAATAAAAGTCCTTAACTTTTTTCTGTTCAAAATTTATATAATGAGCGAGATCATCATGAATCCATTTTCCAATCCGTGTTTTTGTCTTATCCTGAGCCACTGGTACTCCTATAATAAGTGTTTACATTGGGACTATTTTACACGGGTTCGGATGCGGAGTGGCCCAGGACCTGCGTGACTCGTCATAGACGTACAGAGAGAGAAGTAGTTCCGGCTACAATGTTATTCCGAAAGACGCATTATTTCTGTTAATAAACGCACGTTTATTATCGCTCGCTATAGCGCCAAACGCGTCAGAAATAAAGCCTCACAAATAACATGCAAGTATTGAGCTCCCAGACAGCAGTCATTTAGTAATATAGCCTATATTCTTTCTTTTTCCCTACACACAGGTGTGAATATTTGTGTTATTGCATTTCAAATAGGGCCAGTGTATAGGCTACTCCTATGCTTACGTTTTTAAATGACAAAGGGCGTACTGATGTTTCTGTTATTGTATTTTCAATATTATAGGCTATTATTTGTGCATAAACATATCTGCTTATAGTAAACGTTTGTTTGAAAACAACATATTTTGTCATCCATCCCTCCATATTTTGCCGACGCAAACTTACTTTTTATCATGGCTAATATAAACACATTTGTATAAGAGAATCTTTCTAGTAGGCCTACATGTGATAGAAAATTTAAAATGTTGCCTTTATCAATGCTGCATCTTCAAAGATGGCCTGTGCATTTCTGTCCGTGGTACACTATCATGTCATTGAAATTAGTTAAATAATGTTAAACTGTTAGCAAATTAAGCTATAGGATAATTATGCAACAATAATCCGTTTTCAAGTGTCTCGGGTTACAATTTTTAATTAATTTAAAATAGTTTCACTTTCCATGTGGACACGGGCGGATCCAGTCTTCGTTGTTGTGGTGATGGTTCATTTTCCTCTGATTCCGGCTCAAACATAATAAGGTTTTATCATTGCAAGAGCCATCGCTTCGCATGCATCACCCGCTATTAAACAGTTGCGCCGAATCTGCAAATGTTCTGGCTGGGGGCGTTAATAATTGATGCATAGGCACTGACGTTAGCCAATCATAACAGTGGGCGTTCACACTGAACTCTTAAAGGGGAAACACCCCCAAAACAGACTGTGTGAATCAGAGGATGAGAAACAGGGTGGGAAAAGGTCATAAATCACTACATTTTAAAAGTTTTTTGTAAAAAAAACTATAGTAATACTATAATTGCACCTAAGGGAACATAATAATAAAATTAAAAAACCCATGTCATGACCCCTTTAATCATATTTAAAGCAATTTAAAAACCGTCATGTTGAACAGTGCGCATCTGAAGCGTCTCAGTGGATGGAAATAATACATTATTTATCAGATTTAATATATCGACCAAATTTTCTTATCAGGCCGATAACATTAAAATGACCATATATCGGCCGATACAATACGGAGGCCGATATATTGTGCATCCCTAATAAGCCTAAAATGCATGTTTGAGCTGTTTAACTGAAAGCATATCTTGAAATATATCAGTGTCATTGTTTTGTCTCAAGATTTGTTTCTAAGCCACGTTTATTAAAGCTACTTATTTGAACTAAGGCCTAATCCTGGCTTAATCTGAGCCCTGTCTGTGAAGCCAGGCCGTATGAATGTGAATATGAGATATAATACAGAGGTGTTGATGATGAGATATAATACAGTGGTGTGTGTGTGTGATTCCAGGGTCCCCACGCTGGCGGTGTGGGGGGGGAGTCGGAGGAGTCGCTCTCGTACACTTCACAGACTGGAGGGTGATCCTGGACTACGTGCCCTACATTAATGGAAAGTTCAAGAAGGAGGAATAGATGAAGGTTTGTCATGTTTATCCCGGTGTGCGAGGGAGCGAGCGTGCGAGGGAGCGAGGGAGCGAGCGTGCGAGGGAGCGAGCGTGCGAGGGAGCGAGCGTGCGTGCGAGGGAGCGAGGGAGCGAGCGTGCGAGGGAGCGAGCGTGCGAGGGAGCGAGCGTGCGTGCGAGGGAGCGAGCGTGCGAGGGAGCGAGGGAGCGAGCGTGCGAGGGAGCGAGGGAGCGAGGGAGCGAGCGTGCGAGGGAGCGAGGGAGCGAGCGTGCGAGGGAGCGAGGGAGCGAGCGTGCGAGGGAGTGAGCGAGAGTGTGTGTGAGCGAGTGAGTGAGAGTGTGTGTGAGCGAGTGAGTGAGACAGTCAGTGAGACAGTGAGTGAGTGAGACAGTGAGTGAGACAGTCAGTGAGTGAGTGAGTGAGTGAGTGAGTGAGTGAGTGAGTGAGACAGTGAGTGAGTGAGACAGTGAGTGAGTGAGACAGTGAGTGAGTGAGACAGTGAGTGAGTGAGACAGTGAGTGAGTGAGACAGTGAGTGAGTGAGACAGTGAGTGAGACAGTGAGTGAGTGAGACAGTGAGTGAGACAGTGAGTGAGTGAGACAGTGAGTGAGTGAGACAGTGAGTGAGTGAGACAGTGAGTGAGTGAGACAGTGAGTGAGTGAGACAGTGAGTGAGTGAGACAGTGAGTGAGTGAGACAGTGAGTGAGTGAGACGCAAGGAAAGGAAACGAGGATGCACAAATAAGAATTGAGAAGCACCCAGTGAGTGTGTGAGACAGTGAGTGTGTGTGTGTGTTTCTGCTGGTCAAACTGATATCGTGTGTTGTGTTCCTGTAGGTCAGTCCTGCTTTGGACGGTTTGAAGACGGAGGCGCTCGTCACTGCTGTCGAAACCAAACCAATCTATCGTGTGAACCGGACTCGTTCATCAGCGCCAATGAACAATGTGATATTTATTTTTTTGGGGCGTTCAATCCATTTCCCCGCTCGTGATTTATCAGTGTGGATTGTGCTCATGAAAAGAGAAAGATCACGGACTCAGAATTAAATATGTATTAAAGAGATGTTTGTAAAACTTCACCATTTGTTCCCACTGAAACCTCTAGGAATAAATACACTGTAATTATATTATTAATAACATTATCGTGGACCTGAGCTCTGGTTTTTAATTCTGTTGTGCTCTTCATGTCATCTGCGCAACGGCGGGTTTAATGGTGTGCTTGTTAATAAAAGAAAGAAAATAAGTTTGATGATGTGGTTATGCTTTATTATCACCGTGGCAACTTATTTTAGTGTCCTTGTTACACCTCACATGCACTTATTGTAGTAATAACAGTAAATTATGCATAATTGCATCCAACTAACACTATATAGTAAGTACATGTTAATTTACATCACTCATTACTAAAATTTATAATTTTACTAACAATGACACCTTCAAATAAAGTGTAAACATTAACCTCGTTCATATACATAATTAGTAAATAAAAAAAGTTAAGGTTTTAAATTTAAAATGGATGAGTTTTTGAATCAGGCTTCAAATCTTTTGATTCATGAGTCGTAGATAAACCGAATTAAAAATCCTTATAAGTGAAGCCTGTTTAAGAATACCTAAGAATATATATATATATACTTATGGACTGCTGCCATTTAAAAATACATTTATAAAGGCTTTGTGTCTTTTACATAACTTTCTTGATAAAGCGAGTCGATTCAAACTGAACCGTAAGATTCGTTTCCACGAGTCACCGGCGCTCTCCTTTGTTAAACAACAACAATCGACTACCGAGAGTCACAATTAAACAGACATGTTTTCAAGTTTTTATCCTTGTTTTAGTCTCTTTTAAAGTCGATCTACGTGTTTATACCCGCTCCGCGGATGAATGAACAGCGAATCGACTCCCAGTTCACAGAGAGTCGTCATGAGTCAGAAGGTCGTGAGGTGAGCGGATAGAGAAACAGCGACTGGCCGCTTTTAACCCCAAACATCCACAGCTTTTCCTTCCAGAGAGACTCCGGGAGAAACATGGAGAGGAAAAGGTGGGAGTGCTCGGCTCTCCCAAATGGTTGGAAAATGGAAGAAGTGACCAGAAAGTCGGGCTTGTCCGCGGGGAAAAGTG
>JARPMJ010002651.1:0-80000 GCA_033366665.1 Phoxinus dragarum
CTGAAACTGCGACTTTCTGGCTGAGGAAACACAGAACACACACAGCTCTAAACGCCAGAATCTGCTGATCACGGGCGATCAAGGGAAAGACGCGTCAAACTTTTGTCCTTATTAAACAAAGAACAGAACATACGATTTTGTTCTTGTTCTTAAGCACAGCCTTAAAATTATAACTTTTTTTTTCACTAAAATGAAGCACACAAGTAAATATTTTCTTCAAATATATATATCATATTTAAAAATATTTCATTATCATTACTGTAGTGCATCTAGATGTTTATGCAAAAAAAAAATAGCTCTCAAAATCGGAATCCAGTAAAGAAAGCGTTTGAATTCGCCACTGAAGTAATAACATCGCTGTGAGATCTAGTGAGAAGCATTCACATTTCTCCGTTATTAGTGGATCAAACAGCGCTGACGTGGAAACCAGAAGACACATTGTGCCGTGAACGAACTAGTTATAGGCTTTAAGTCCACATATCTGCACCATTCACCATGGATGTAATGTAGTAACACTAACTGTAAGGTAACCATGGAAGTTTGGTAGGAATAGTACTTAAAAAATCAAATATTATCATATTTAAATGTTATTTTTAATGTGATGAACAACAACATTATTTGTTCATCCTGCGAAGTTTACCCCCCATTTATAAAACTAAGTTTCAAGATGTAGGAAAACTCACTTATTTAAAAATATTTTTTTCAAAAAAAAAAAAAAATATCTTTGGCATTTCTTTCTTTTTGCTGTACCTAAAATGTACCTAACCGTGACACCATGTGTTGTATCGAACCAGATGTTGATCTACCTCAAAGCTCACCTTGATTGTTCTACGTTTACACTTTTACATTGCACACATTTTTTTACAAAGTAAGAGTTTCTTTAATGCTTAATTTTTTATCTTAATAAAAGACAAAGAAGATATTTGTGTACATTTTATTTTTGACTGGTAAAACTAATATAATTTGTTGTTTGCCTTAATAATGTGGATAAAAAAAAAAAAAAAACAGTGGTTTAAATTCAAACTTTTCTACTTTTCTAAAAAAAAAGAAAAGAAAAAAAAAGAAAAAAAAAGGTTATTATAAAAAAAAGTCATTAAATATCGATCCCGAACGATATGAAACATTATATCGTGCTAAATTTTTTTTGCTATATCGCATAGCCCTATAACCTAGGCTTTTATTTCCTGTCTTTACTACACATTATGGATGAATTATCACAGGCCATCCTGTGGTTATAACGGATTACAACCTCACAAGAGCATGCATTAGTGTCCTATGTTTGGAGTTTAATTTTGGTTTAGACTGTTAATACAATAATCTGAGTTTTTATTTTATTTTTTTATATTTGTCTACTTTTATGACTTTTTTGTTGTTGTTATGATGTGTGCCGAGCGGTTTCTTTGTTGCTGTTTTTTTTGTTCTCTAAAAGTTTCTTGAGAAACGCGAGTTCACTTTGCTGACAAATACCTGAGTCATTGCTTTATTGAAATTTGTTCATATATCAATATTTATTGCTTTAAATAATATATAAGAATAATAAGAATGTATATATCTTAAAGTGTAACGCTAAGATTGTGAGTTTAAAAAAAAAAAAAGACCTGAAAAGAGAGAGTAGTGGAGAAGTGTGTGTGTTTGAGCCCCTGGCGGACGGTGCGGTGAGCTGTGTAAATGTGTAATCAGTGTGAGAGGAAGCAGAGGTGAATCTGAGCCATGAGAGAGAGTCACGTGTCTCACCTTGCTCCTCCGGACTCAACTCGTCCTCCTCTTCCTCACTGCTCTCCTCTTCTGGCTCCTGCATGAAGCGAGACTCTGCGCCCTCCCACCGCTGCCTCCAGCCTGAGAAGACGTTTGTTTGTTTGTTAACATGCTATGTTTATTTAATTTTGCATCATATATACTGTATATTCACTATCGATAGTGAAATATCTGAAACGGTTCCAATACTCGGTTTCTGCAGTATCGATACACTGATGCCGGCTGCGCGTTCTTGCTCTCTTCTCTCTGACGGTGGATTTTACACACACCCGCCTCCTGTCACTCACTTCCTTCATTGGTTGAATAGGATGGTGTTGTGCATGATTTGACTCGTTCTCGCATGTTTCGTGCTCACACCAGAAGAGTTGCGCACCACTGATCTATATAAAGCCGCGTTTCCACCGAAATTCCCCGGAACAATTTGTCCCAGGAACTTTTTTTGCCCCAGACCGGTTGCTTTCTGCGTTTACACAGCGGTCTAAAGTACCGGGAAGATTATAAACTGCGCGCAGCTCCTCCCACAGTCTGCGACGCACAGTAATCAGTTTTGAGCGCCACATTTATAATAAGTATGGAGGAGATTCAAACTGTGCTGCAGTTGTTTGTGATGTATTGGTTTACTAACGAGGTAATTAACAAAACGGCAGAAAAGAGACGAGCACTGATACGAAAGCTCGTAATGCTATAAAATTAGACGATGCGGACATTGACCGTGAGGCGGCTGAGACGAACGCGCAGAAAATTTCCTGTTACACAAATACGCTTAATAAAGCCTGAACCTTGTCATCGTTCCAGCTGTGTTTTATTTATTTTTTTATTCCATATTTGCAGACAGACAACTCTCACTGCATGAAGCCACGAAACGCAATAGATTTTTTAAAATGCCGGTTAAATTAGAATGCTGCGTGGAGTCATACCAATCAAAATGCGACGTGAACACAACCAATCAGCATCTTCAGCGCACAAGTCCCGCCACCCGAAAGTTCCTGAACTTTGAAAAGTACTACCTCGCCAGCAGGGACTTTCGGAGGGGGAAATATTTACCTGGAACTTCATTAGACCCTGATTCCTGCGGTGTAAACACACCGAGTACCAGCCCAAAGCTCCTGGGGAAAGTTCCCCCTGGTGGAAACGCGGCTTAAGTGACGCGCCTCTCAAATAGATTGTGATGAAAGTTAATAATTTTTCATGGCTATTGCACTTAAACAAATACACACAAAATTATGTCAAAATGAACGTCTTGCAGAGTATTCAGGTAAACAGACCCGTTTCAGAACGTAAACCGCTGGGAGAAAACATGTGTAACAGTATATTGGATCCGTGCATAAGCTCTTAAAGTGACAGCAGCCTAATAAACCTGCTGCAAAAGACAAAAAAATCACTCGCTTCTCTGGACAATAACTTTTGTAACTTTAATTGTACGCATTCATTTGTATTTAATTGGATTACTTTAGTATTCTGGTAAGAAATACAACAGAATTTAAATCATCTTAAACCCACCTGAAAATTTGTCAATTATATTGTATTCATTTGTGCTATTGTTTTCATTTGTTTTAATTTAAACTGTTTACTTGTTTTTTTGTTGTTGTTGTAAATGTAGTTCAAAGTTTCAAATAAAGCCTCAATGTGTGTGCGTGCAAGCTAGTGCAACAAAATTACAAAATTGATCATTTTGATAAGATAATTTTTAAAAAAAATGTATCTACGGCAGTACATTGATATTTTTCAAGTATTGCATTGAAGAAATTCCTGTATTGTGTAAAAAACTACAGCGCTAACTAACACACACACACTAATGTGATGCAAAGCTGAATTTTCAGCATCATTACTACCAGTTTTCAGTGTCACATGATCCTTCAGAAATCATTGTAATATGATGATTTGGTGCATATTACAATATGATTAGGCTATATTACATTAATAATTTATGTATTATCCGTATTGCTTATGAATAAAATAGCCAATTTATGAGACCATAGGCTTGAGCAACAAAACTTAATTTCCCATCATTGTTTGTAGAAGCACAAGACCTGATAAAAGTCATCAATTACACACCTAAAGAGCATTGTTGTTGCATTAGCGCTAAAATGTTTCCTGTGTTTGTCATAAAGTGAACCAATAAATATGTAATTGCCCCAAAACATCCATTTATTTCTGACCAAAATCCCTTGATGCACATCATGTCATAATTACCACTTCCAATAAGAAAACTACACAGGAGGACTTGAATGCAGCATAATTTCCTTATTAAGGAAGGCATACAATAAGTTAGTCCCATTCATTTTACTCTGATGGCCTTCTTGCAGTAGTTTTTCATAAAGCCTGTGATCTTTGTAGGATTCTCACTGTTAATGTGACAGAATTTCTAAGGAAAGCATCTCTCAGGAGAAGTAATCGGTCACACACATGCAAAATGGCCTGCCGGGTCGGAAAGCATAACACACACACACACACACACACACACACGTACCTGAGGGAAACACAAGACACACAGCGGGAGGTGGACGATGACAAAAGAGAGAGCAGAGATACTGACGGAGAAGGAAAGAGAAGGCGAGTGGGACTAAGGCAAGAGCAGTTGCATTACTAGGAGGTTCGGGACGTGAATGATGTGATCCGCTCTTCCTCTTCCTAACATCAGATACAGATTCAGTTACAGGCCCGCGGCAGACAAACCACTCACTCGCATCCATCTCCGAGCCTTTAAAGACACGGATCTAGATACAAAGATCCAAATCCTGCATTAAAGTCTGTGAATGAATGGAAGAGGTCCGTTTTAAGTGCCTTTCTCAAGGGGGAAGAAAATCTATAAACATTCCGGTGAGATTTCATGCCCAGTGAACTCTTATAACCTAAAGATATTTTCAAAAACTAGTCAGTGGGTTTTCTTAAAGGTACACTGTGTAGTTTAAGTATTTTATTAGCTAAAATCAATGTCTTTAATTCATAAATATGTCCTCATTGGTGTAAAATTACATCCGTCAATGAACTGACTTATCCTTGCAAAAGAAGAATTTCTTATCTTTATTTACATGGGACGGGTAAGTCTAAGGAGGCTTCAATGTCGTTCCGCCATCTTGAAAAACTGTAATAGCAGAGAGGGGACTATCCTACCTCAACACGTTTTCGTTCAGAGCTAGCGTCACGTGACTGAAACGGACAAGGAGATCAGTGAGAGGCGCTTGTCACTGCCCAGGCCAATTTGAATGCAGGATCATACTTAATGCTGAACCACAGGAGAAGGAATCCTCGTCGCCAAAAAATCTAAAATAATTATTTAAAAGGAAACGTGACCGGCGAATTTAAAAAAACGAGGGTAAATATCGGGATAGCTTTTCCCAGGTGGAAAGAGCTTAATGAAGGAGAAAGACTTTGAAAGGGACGCTGAAGTTGCCTGCTTTCTTCTCGACAGGTAAGTCAATGTTACGGTCTAAATTACAAGCTTTTTTTCATTGCTTGGTTGTGTAATTCATTATATAGGCAGCATAACAGTAGAACATGTAAAGTTAAACTCGATGAAGTGCTATTGGAAGATATGTTGTCAGAGCTTCTTGGCACATAACGGCTACCGTAGTTGCAACACGCATTTGAAAAAGCGAGGCGCTAGAGAGCACTATTCGTTTGAATGCAAAATACAATTTGACCGCTAGATGGGAGAAATTCCTACACAGTGTACCTTTAAAGGAACTGTTCACATAAAAATAAAAGTTCTAAATCAAACATTACACATTTGCATGTCACGTGACTTACCATCATGATGGTATTGAGGTGTGTATATTGGGATATATATTTTGCAACCTTTTTTTCCTGCTGGTGTGACTTTTTTTTTCAACCGCCACCAGGTTGGCCAACTGATAAGAGCTGCCATTTCTGTTGCATATGAGAAACATTAAACAAAATGAAAGTGGAACAAAACAGCACTACTTGTTTGAGCTGTTCAATGACCATTTATCAGCTCGAACCAATAATAGACAGCGCAGCGCGAGCTCAGAACAGATTTATTGTGGGCCGAGTAAACACAGCGCTGGGATATCCAGTGAGAAAGCGTTTGAATTCACCACAGTATTAATAACATCGCTGCGACATCTAGCGAGACGAATTCAAATGCAGCACAGAAATCTGAAAGGTGAATATGGATGATGAACTTTTAATAATGAAAATGTGTTTGAAATGTTTTGAATTGGAATATTCAGTTTAAATATACAACCATGTTGAATTTCAGCCCCATAAAAATGCAAACCTTCAATGCAATTACGATTAATTCAATGCATTTTTGTTTTTTAATAGAGCAATTCAACAAGCTTTTCTGTTTCAAACACATTTGACATTAATTTTATTCCAAAGTTGTGCTTTAATCACTTACATTTTGCTCAGTTTAACATACAAATTGTTCATATCTTTTCAGAAGATGTAAAATTTCTTCTATTTCTTTAATAACTAACCACCTAATCTACCAATGACATTTTAAGAAAGGCACTTTCAAAAACATGACATTCATGATGCGATGCTACTAAATGCTTCGATACCAAAGACCTTCATTTGCATGTAAATGAAGTAAAAAAAAAAAATGACTGGATGGAATGCAATACTTTAAATGTTATTTTAAAAAGCATTGCTCTGAAATGACTATTTCGTCCAGAAAAAAAACTTTGCAAAGAAATTTCCAAATGCAGAATTTGCATTGGGTTCAAACCGACAAAGAGCTGCTTGGTTTCAACCCCTACTTCTGTTCGAGCGCTGCTTAGTGCATCATTACACTATTGACAATGGACACCAGGACTTGTTTGCCCACAACATTTCACTAATGTAATGCCTTCATTGCTGTAGGTATGGATTTGTTAGACAGTAGGGCTGCACAATATACCGTTTTAGCATCGATATCGATTGTGATGTGCACATCCCATTCCGTAAAAGTCACATCGCAGGATGTGAGAGGTCAAGTACATATAGGAATCGTAGTTGATCCATACGGACCAGGCACCACAGTTCAAACTGCACATGATTCTCTGATTAACTGCAAAGTTTAACCATCATAGAGCGAAAGTTTTAGGTCCTGTCAGTTTAAACATTCAAACGATTTTAAACCATTTGAGAGCAAGTCGACACAATTTGGAACTCGTGAACACCTAATTCCCTTCTCATCCGGCTGTCAACTGAGAATTTTAATATTCGTAAAATAAAATAAATAAATAAAAAGCTAATTTTTCCAATATCGTGTAGCCCTATTAGACAATTGCTGCTTTGATGGCTGTACCAGTGATGGATTTAGAGAACTTCTCAGAGAGATGTTTTACTGTACTTGACTGCCTTTTAAGTTATTTAAAATATCACGTAAATTATTAAATGTAAAAAAAAAAAAAAAAAAAAACTAGTTGACTAGACTGCACTAGAGATCCAACTAGGCTCTAAAGTCATGAAAAATGCTCTGAAGCTCATAGTAGGCTAAACACACCCACTATTGATCTGCAAAGTTTTAGTCAGCCATGGGTTGCTGGTTGTGGATCAATACCTGTGCCATTATGAGCCGTTCTTGCTGACATGCTTCTCTGCATTTCAGAGAAGCACATGGTGGCTTTTTTTGGGAAACACTGAGCTTACAGGAAAAGTGTCTGTTCTGAGTCAAACTGAAGCAGTGAAGCATGCTGGGCAGACACTCATTTGAAAGCGGTTAGCAGCTTTGCTTGAGTTGCTGTGAAGTTGACTCGCCTGTAGGCTGTGACGTGACATCTGTTCTGCTCATGCACTGTTTCAGAGTAAAACACTGTCCCTGCACACATTACTAACATTGAACTAACAAGGCAGGAAACCAAAATTAGTACAAATGCTGTTTCTTGCAGCGGCTGTATTTAGTTTAATGAGGTTGTTTAAACCTTCTACATCAGAGAACGCTGTGAATCTATTGATGTCAAGGCGGATTGTGAATCGCAAAGACACAGCAGGAAAAACGCTAAAAGTTTGCGACAGTATCAATCTATCATGTCAACAAACTTTGAAGATACCTTAACTTTATTATGATAATTATTATATTTTTTCTACTTTAACTATAAAACGCTGGAGCGTCAAGCAGGAGCCCCGCGTGAGCAGAAGTGAAGCGCGGGTTTTAGCGCAGAGTCTATTTTTTGAGTCTACTCTTTTGATAGACAAAATAAATATGATTTCATACAAAAAGTGCCCAAAATGCACATAATTTGCATGTCTAGTGTTTTAACAAGAATTGGAGTAGGCCATGTCAGAAAAGAAAATGAAGACTCAAATATTTTTAGAAAATTCCCATTTAAATTTGTTTTTATTATTCAGTTTGGGTAAAAGTATACAGTGTTTTATAAAAAAATATATAGAGAAAATAAACATTTGTGTGTGCTGTAAAGCGGTTAGAAAAAATGTAATCGGAATCGGCTAAAATCGGTAAACTCAATGAAAAATTAGAAATCGGCCTAGAAAATTGTAATCAGTGCATCTCTAATATATTATATATATATATATATATATATATCAGTACTGTCAAAGTTAACGCAAAATCATATTACGGCACTCATTTTTTTTTTACGTCTTTCTCTCTAATGTAATAATAAATGTACATTTAGCTTTTTCAGAAGAGCTGCCCCTGTCATGCAAAAATCAAAACATGTTTGTTTTAGTAAATTGCTCAGTGCAAAGAAAGAGAAGTACGGTAATGTGGAACCTGGTATTTCTCTGTTCTTTCTTCATGTGTCTAATAGACATGAACAAGTTCTTTGAAAAACATCTATGACCTTTGAAACATGTCTGGTCTTCATGCTTTATGTTGACTATGGTTTCAATAATAAACAGATTTGCATAAAGCATCCATATTTATCCATGCCCATAATGATTAGAGTATTACAAATTTGAAAAGTATTAATTTAAGGTACATTTAGAATAAATAAAAAATGTGTGATTACTTGTGATTAATCGCGAGTTAACTGATGACAATCATGCGATTAATTGCGATTATTATTATTTTTAATCGATTGACAGCCCTAATATATATATATATTTAGAAGGGGGGTTACAGTGCGAGTGATGAGAATGATGGAGATGAAATAAAAGCTAAACACTTTGTGAACAAAAGTACCCATAGTTGAAGAAACACCCATTTTGCTTTTAGATGTCCACACAGAGGTGGTCATCAATGGGGTCTATAAATTACATCTTAATTATGGTGTATTTTTAAAAAGCTTTGAGCACACTGCCTTTTTACAGTCTGAAGCTTATCCAGTGTTTTAATACATTTTGTGAAATGTAGGCTACAGATGTGAATACACTGAACCTCCATGATGCTGCTGGTGCTGTTTGCTAGCATTTATGTGTGTGTGAAGCAGGATTCAGCACTCGCCTGCATCAAGACCAAATACCAATCCAGGTTAAGATTTAAGATTAACTATTTTGACATTGCAGCCCGACACTCACATAAGACAGGGTGCCAATGATGCCTAAATTATGTTATAGTTCTTGTCAATAACGATAAAATAAACAAAATAGTAAAGTAAAATCTGTTGTTATTATGATTATTAAGAAAGTATCCTAAAGTGCATAGGTTAATCATGGTTAATCATGTAGATGCGGTGGAGTCACAAGAATTCTGGGACCTAATCATGGGTACAGAATCCTGTACTACCCTTCCATCCATATCAGAGATAGCAATCATGCATCACTTACTTCTTAGCGAGGTCGTCTCCGTGTAGGACTGTGTTCCCGTCCGAATCGCTGAGCGCCCCCTCATCTTCGTCATCTGCAACCATCCTAAGAGGGAAAGGAGATGTTTGGCCAATTGCCCAAAGGGAGAAAGACAGCATGACCTTTTCTGCAAATTTGCCCTGTCATATTGAGTTGCAGCCTCAGTGCTGCCCTTGTATTTTGCAGACAGGCAGTAACATATCCAGAGAAGGGAGCAACTGTTTGAACTACCAATATTTACAATCCATACAGTGCCTCAGCAAGAGAGCAGATCTTTAAACAATAACTTTTCTTCAAAAAGTAGCATAAAATCCTATAGGCTTAGGCTACCCTTAATGCAGTATCGTAACTTATCGAAACCTGAAAGTTCATATTAAAGGAAACCTATTTCAAACCAGACATATTCCCTGCACAGCGCAAAAGGCCTGACTAATTGAAAAACAAATGTATAGTTAATTTTATTTCCCCAATTTCATGTTTTATACATATAGTTCCATACTATACTGAAAACCAGTTTGGCTATGTATCATTTAATCATTCCTTAGATAATTAAATTAATACAATTTGTTCTAACAAGCACATCTTAATTTTCTTAATCGATTTAATAGGCTGGCATCAGCTTCACTCCTGAATCTCTTTAAAATTCTGCACAACCACATTAGAAGTGATACTCAAATGAACACTGGTATATTACCCACTCATAATCTAAAAGGCATTAATGGCAGGTTTTTTATGTGCTGCTCACCTGTTGTATGGCGTACTGGGTTCGTCTATCTTCATCAGCCCATAGTCCTTGTCTGCCGGGTGATATGTGGCCAAAATGTTCATTTCATCCCATTTCTGTGACTTCTTCCTGAAAGAACAGGTCCAAACATGGATTTAGAGATAAAGCTATTAGCCCTGATGCAAATATTCCCACTGAGATCTGCTACATTAAACAAAAGACTCTGCCCCACTTTAAAACTTTATGGAGTACCCTGGAAACAGAGGACACAAAAGAATAGCATCAAGTGGCATACATAGCCAAATATACCAACCCTTTAGTGATATAAATGGCAAGACTGACTTGAGACGTGAGAAAGGGCCCTTGTGTGCCAACGTTTCCCCAATTAAGGCTCAAAATTGTGACTATTTTGGTCGCATATTTGGACTATTTTGCATCGCATATTTTGGGAGTATTTGTGTGAGTACAAATGATTGTTGCGGTGCAATTTTTTTTCTAGAGATTCACCGGTCGACCAGCCATTACTCAGAAAAAATGTTTTGTTTAATTTTGGCTGATCTCTATTCCGGACTTGCACACAAACTGCATTTCAATCATTTTCAATCACATTTGTGTGAAAATATTATGTTAACAGGACATTAACACAGGCTAGAGACGGGACCAGGCACAGCAAGATCACTGTTCATGATGCTCGAAACATAGGAAGAAAAATATAGAGTTGGGGTGGGGGTTTATATGAATGCATCTCTGAGGGGAACTGACTGTCTTCAGAATAGGTTCGCTGGCTTTTTCTTTTCCTCCGTATAAAGTAGTGTTTTATAAGCACAGCTGCTTTGTTTACAGCGGTACTCAAAGAAACGCTAATTTTACAAAAGCGGCACCAGCTGTCAACGAATGAAATCACATTTTCATTCAGTCTGTCTGTTTTTGTTTTATGCAGGTGTGTCTAATGTAACAATTTTACAAATCTAAAGTCAGACCATTCTATATTTGCTCTAATTTTTGTAATTATGCAATGTAATTTAAATCAAAACAACTGCATCTTTGGTTGAATCGTAATTAAAATGCAGTGGTTGCCTCTTTCAAATTAGTTCTAAGGCCAGTTTGGCCTGTAATAGAGAAATAAGCAATCAAATAAATTTGCTTAAAGAATAAATACATAAAATCAGCAACCGGTATCGGAATAAGCCAATTTGATATATAAAATAAAAATCGTAATCTGCCATGAAAAATCATGATTGGTGCATCACTACCGTTTTTATTTCTCTAGAAAACGTGTTGTTTTTAAATAAAATATTTATTTATTTATATAAATTGTAGTTGTGATGTCATCAGAGAAGGAAGACCATTTCAAATTTTCAGATTTTGATTAAAAATTAAAACAAACATTTTTTATTAACTTTTTTTTATAAGAATTAAATTCCCTTTAAATTATTCACTAATTATTAGTTAATTAATTATTCACCACAATACAAGTAATGTGATAGTGATTTTGAAAAAACAGTATGCCAGAGAAGTGCTCAATGCATACATTTAATTATTCTTGCTATTTGTGTTTAGGAGCTATTTTTGTATAGTTTCACCAGTATCAGCTTTTCTTTCTTTTTTTTATAATGTAACGTAACACCCAATGGTCACATACACTACAGTATTAATGCCGTTTCTGTGTTTGTATAAATGATCAGTGGTGGAATTGGCTGTGCTGCAAGGAGCATCAGGTAAAATCTTGCCTAGGGCAGCAAATTGGTCGGGGCCGGCCATGCATTTCAAGGTTTGTACAACCTTTTGAGAATGAAGCTCAAGCACTTCATGACTTTCAAGTGCTTCACACTTTTTCCAGCCCTTCAAAGCTCTAAATATTATCCAATTTAAAGCTGCAGTCCGTAACTTTTGGCGCTCTAGCGGTTAATAAACAGACTTGCACGCGTCTTCTCTCCGTTTATGTCTATGACAAGTCACGCAAGTACTGGGCTACTCCGCAGTGGTGCTAAAGTAGTCCGGATATAAACATTTATTACTATAGGTGTACCGTAGGGACGAAACAAGACAAAAACATGGTTTGGAAAATGGATTCATGATGTAGCCTACCATTATATGATTTTTGTAAATTAAAAAAAAAAAAAAAAAAAAAAAGTTACGGACTGCAGCTTTAAATGTTAGGCTATTTTAAAGCTGCAGTCTGTCGTTTTTCCTCTTTGTCGCCATCTCTGTTAGAAATCTGCAATTGCAGTTATTCGCGGAATTATTAACTGTGCGTGGGTAGTAAATGGGCATGAAACAGCGCGGATGAACACAATGTATTGAGGAGAACCTGTCGCGTCGCTGTGGATACTGTACTGTCATCAGCAATGTTAGAGTATACCTTTTGAAAGTGTCAACATTAGAATTTTCATCGGTAAATGTCATCTGAACAAGTAAGTAACATTCACTTTTGTTCTGACCAAATTCGGGGGGTGGGGGGAAGCATTGCAGTAGGCTATATCATGCTGATTAAATCTAACGATTGCTAATATCACGTCAAAACGTGAAAAATATATTTTTTCTGTAGCCACTCTGAAGTCCGAAGTCTTTGGGTTTTACAACTGGTGAATCTCCAGTTGTCACTGGTGATTGTCGCTTTAAACTTTCGGGATCCGCCATACCAAGTGCTAAGCTAAATCTCCACCTCCATCATCCACACACGCTAGCCGGGGACTCCTTCTCTATGTGTACAGAAGTGACGTAATGACGCAAAGACATGCTCGAAATTCCCGCGGAAATCCACCAGTACCACTGGAATTAAAATCATTATTACAAGATTACCGTTTTGAATCGAGGTAAGGCAAGCAGATCGTTTTGAACACTGGCTGGTTACGTTTTTTTTCAAGAATGTCTTTTTTGATATTTTTAAACCCAAAAAAGTGCCGGACTGCAGGCTTTAAATGTGATGATTTTTTTATTTTACATGTTTCTCTATAAAAACATGTTACTGTTGTTAATAAAAGCTAATTTTATCTGCATCTCCTCAAGCTCCTCATGAGTCAATTGTGCATTTCCAAGAAATAAACGTAATATTATTAGTTGCTACACTTAAAAAATGCAAAACAATAGTTAATTTATGATTCAATAACCTTTAGGCTTTGATTTATGATTAAATTTTGTATTTGACCACATGAACCATCAATAAGTCAAAGTGTTACAGCAATATTTGAAGTATGCCCTCAATCAATCGATTACGGCCTTCGCAGCAGCAATCAACACCCACTCCACACACTGACAGAGACACTTCACAACACAAAGCCTCTGATTGGCCTTCAAGCGGTTTAAACTCTGACATGATTCAAAACTGTGACTAAAGCACTGGTCAACGTAGTCCGAATCCATTCTTTGTGTCTTCTATAGTCAGATGAAAACCCTGCGAGTGTATTATAGTGACATGAACGCAGTAGACTGGACCACTAATGCTTCAAATGTGCCAATCCACATGGAAGAAGAACAGTTACACAACCGCCGCTTGGACGAGGTGCTATGTTACAAAGCAAGTGTGGAAATCTGCTCAATGCAGGATTTAAAACATGATTTTTAACTACAGCATTTCAAGACGCCACAGCACAACCTACGATACTGTTGTTTTGACAAGAGGATTATTTTTAGCTCTCTTTTTTAGGGAGGTCCTGGACACAATCAGGGCAAAGATTTACCTAACGCACACAGGTCTATGATGCATCAGACATAAAAGATGAAACTAAAGCGGGACCGAGGACCAATCGAGTAATGCTAATCTCTTCAGAATAGATGTCCATGTTCCCTCGCAAAATAATCAAGAGATTAGTTTCATTCATGTCAGAGGCAGAGGCCAACTCAATGGTGAACAGAGATTTATTCTGGGTCACGTGGGAGCATACGGTGCACTGTATTAGGGGGTCATGTTTTTACGGATCATGGGTTACAAACACAGTACATGAACAGCAGTCTAGTGACTTATTAGGAGAACAAGTACAATACAATAGAAGGAACTCGTCTGCGGTTAGGAGACCCCGAATAATGCAAAACCTTATAATTCAAACAATGTGTTCAGGCAAAAAGGAGATCTCCAAGCTGGTACAGGATATCCCTTAATATATATATATATATATATATATAAAAATAAGTTGCCAAAGTCTACGGCAGGTGTTTAAAAAAGAAAAAAAGAAAAGAAAAACTGTTGTTGGGAAAATAACGCCCTCATCCTCATACAGGATAAAGGTGGGATATATTCAGTTGTGCCCTTAAAGTGACAGCTCACTTAGGGCTGGGAGATAAAACGATAATGATAATAATGATTGCGATATAATTTTCAAAAGTTGTTCGATATAATGTTTATGCTCCAAAAGCAGAACGAAACAGTGCTACTCTTTTAAACTGCAAACCACATCTGTTCGGCTCACAGTTCATCATTATTCAAATCATGCTGCTTGCTGAGGAGATGGTTGCTGTCACTACTTGTATATATTGTTGCCTCTTGATTGATAAAACTGGAAAAAATAAATACATACCATAGACTTACAATGAAAGAGGGACCCCATGCCATATCTACAGACCAAAATATCAGAGACTTGGGGGTTAGCCAGTAAGCAAAAGCCTAGCAACCACCTAGCATGCCTTAGCAACCGCATAACACGCTGAGATGCCCTGGCAAACACCCACACACACACACACTAGTATTGTGCTGGTGATTCTGCACGAGTAAAACTCTAGTTTATTATACACACACCAAGTGGTTTAATAGAGATCAATCAAATGTTCATTACAAATCAGCCACCTAACATGTCAAACTGAAGTTTAAACACTTATTTACAGTGAAACAAACTATTAGCGTGTGGGAAATGCACTATAAAATAAACTTGGGGCTTTCATTCGACATGAAGTGTGTGCGGCACTTTGTGCATTTTTAAATTCCAAAAACTAATTAAAAATAAATGCTACAAATAAGAAAATATAAATTTGCTGTTGGGCCGAAACATTGAATGTCTCTATTTGTCATTGTTTTATAAAGTTTATGTTGTTGCTCATCCTTTATATCTGCATGTGGGTTTTACAAATATTTAACCAATAAAAAGCATTTAAAAGAGGTTGTGACTAAACCATTAGCTCCTAAAACTGTCCGTCAAACCTCATAACTCAATCCCGCCTCCATTTCGAATGAACCGCACTCGTGCAACGCTTGGAGAGATCTCTGCTTGTGCGCTGTGTTTTGTTATTGAATGATCCAGCATTTTGAACGAATCGTTTTAATGAATGACTCAATGATTGGTTTATTGGTTTATCGTTTAAAGGCATCATTAATTTTTATTATATTTTTGAATTATTTGTTTAAACATCCATCTCTGTAATTTTGCAGTGTAAATGAATTAATTTGATTGATAACAGCCCTTTTTATTAAAACTGAATTTGATCAAATGTAAGAATCTGACATGAAAGATAATGCATAAAAGTTTTTTTTTTTTACTTGAAGCAAAGCACCGCCTTTTTCACCACTTGTGAGTTTGCAGGTCTGTTAAATATTTCAAAAAGTACAATAAATGTTCAAATTTCGATTTTTTAAGAATTGTTGAAAGGTGTCTTTTTAATAAATGCAACACGTTCCCAAAGTCATGTGAAATAATCGTGTTACATAATCGTGATTTCAATACTGACCAAAATAATCATGATTATGATTTTTTCCATAATCGAGCAGCCCTACCGTCTAGTCTAGAAGCAAATATAGTGTTTTAAATATATTGTGCATGCATAGCGCTTAATCTTTTGTATCATGAGATTTTAATCATGAGATTTTGATTATGAGATTTCAACAACAAGAAAACTGAGCGCCCATATTAAACGTAATATCCTGTATGTTGATGGAAAGGTAATGCGATGCACGACGTACTGCCTCAGATGCGGCTGCTCCAGAGACAGACAAACCAGCAGTCATTCGCTGGCCAACAACCTCGTAACTCAATTTTCATAAAATTTTAATATTATAATGGCACGTGCAAATGTCTGACCATAGCTATATAAAGCCACAATACCAACTTAGACGACAGTGTTTAATTAAATACAAGAAATAAATGTAAATTTGTTTTATCACCACCAACATAACATCATGCTTATTGTGTTCCTACCGGACTTATGCTTTCACATAAGTCAGTCTTTTCATACAGGCTAGCCTTACAGGAGAAACTAATATATAGATGCATTATATGCAAAGTGAGATATAATTTAAGCCTTTGTTATAATTTTGATGATTATGGCTTCCAGCTTATGAAAACCTTTTCACAATATTCTAATTTTGAATTTGGGGTTTTCATAATCTGTAAGCCATAATCATCAACATTATAACAAATAAACGCTTGAAATATCTCACTTTGCATGCAATGAAAAATGCATGTACTTTTTGCATGTAATAATATATATAATATATTAGTTTCACATTTTAAGTTGAATTACTGAAATAAATTAACTTTTGCACAATATTCAAATTTTTCGAGTTTCACCTGTAAATGCCATTTTTAAGCAATGCATGTTTGTACAATTCTGTTATAGTGGGTGTGTGTAATGGGATTTGTTCCTTATCAAAAGTGTGCCGTGGCAAAAAAATATTGGGAAACATTGATCTAATGGTTATTAAATAACTTCTTTTTTTTTCTTAGTGTAAAGAACATTTCATTAATCTAAAGTTTTTTTTTTTTTAAGAGTATCGTCACTGAATACATTTTTTTAAGGGTCTAATTTAGTGTCACTGCAGTCTCAAGGGACGGGAATCCAGTAATAAGTGCCATTCTTACAGTGTGTCCTATTTTCCGAAGAGTGGGAGAGCTGGATTCATGAACAATGTCTTCTGGCGAGAGAGGAAGCCAACGAGAACACCTACATGCAGTCGGCAGATGCCATACTGACGAACACAACCTCCATAACCAAGAGGTTTAGTGCCTCCTTCATTGATGCTTCTGAAAAATCTGATTTTGGTCGACCTAAAAGAACGAATCGATACGTGTGCTGAATATAGATAAAAGCCAGAAGGCTCAGTTAACAAGGAAGTGGGATTGTCTTTATTTCGGTCCCATCCTCGAAGTGAGACGACTTCTCTGACCTCCAGGAGAGACGGGCATACACCACTTCTATGAGTGACTCTGGACCAGTTAATGTCAAAACGAACGAGATCGATTTTTACATGCGTCGCGCTTCAGGCAAAAAAAACAAAAAAATAATAAATCACTCATCTGATTTTACAAATCTGCAGTGACAGCTGTGTTTTATGATAGCAAGAGTGAGAGGACAAGTGTTGTTATTACAGATTTATGTTGACATTATTATTTGAGTTAACTGTTCATGTTATCTAAAAGAATTCACACTTTAATACTTTCTTTAATTTAATAATAAACAATAAAAAAGGTATATTTTGCCTAAAATAAGCCCATTTACAGAACCATTTAGATTTATGTAGTGTGACATTATACAGTCAAACCAAAAATTATTCAGACACCAGATATATATTTTGTTTACTAGGACACTATAGTTCAATTATGTAAGTGAGGATAGCAAATAAAGTAAACTGTGATTATATATATATATATATATATTAGGGCTGTCAAAAGATTAATCGGGATTAATCACATCCAAATTAAATGTTTGTGCTTGCATAATATGTGTGTGTACTGTGTAAAATTATTATGTATAAATACACACACATTCATGTTATATATTTAAGGAATAATTGCATTTATATACTGTATGTACATTTATATAATTTATATTATATATACATATTTTATATATAAATAACCAATTTTTCTTAAATATATACATGATTGTGTGTTTTATATATATATATAAATAATTATACACAGTACACACACATATATTATGTAAACACAGACTTTTATTTTGGATGTGATTAATCCCGATTAATCTTTTGACAGCCCTAATATATATATATATGTATATATACCCCAAAATTATTCATAGTGACTACCAGTAAAATATAAAAAATTTGGGACCAAAAATTATTCTGACACTTTGACCTGACCATGTTTTGCTTATGGATTTATTATTTAATTGCAAAATTAAGCATTGCAAGTACTACCATTTTCTAAACTAAAGCGATAATGTGAGAAATGTTGAAGAAGTCTGAGTAAATTTAGGTTTGAACGCATTTTTTTAAATTTATTTCAAAGATTAGTGAGACTCGCCCAAGTTAATTCTTAATTCATATTCTTAATATAAATCATTTTAAGAAATTTCTACCCATTTTGATCCACTTTATGCATGTAATATTATTAATGAAACTTTCCATTAGAAAAGTCCATTAGAGCATAACATAAAACATCAGTTTGAATTACATAACTTGTATGTTTGGTCACAAAGACAATTATACTTTTGCTACATATCAGTGAATTAAAATGAAACCATATTTCACATCGAGTTGTGCATCTAAACAACATGTTCAGAAACTGACTAAGAAGAACACAGCTGGTTAGTAAAACAGAGAGGGAAAGATTCATGTTCATTACAGTAGGAGGGTTTGTTTTGACGTGACAGGTCAGTGGCTAACCTATTAGCAAACTATGCTACTATCACAGTACTCCAACTGGAACAAACCAATTAAACTGGACCAGTAATGGACTGGTTGAGTGCACTAGTTCAGGTCACTGTCAACATCATTTCAGAGCAGAGTTTGATTGACAGGTCTCATGGTGACAGTAGCACTGCTATAGACGCCCCCGTCTGACTGATCTAGGCTGTTTTAAAGAGCATTTACTCACTGTTGGTCGTCTTCAGAGTTTATAGGGGGTCCTGGTTCTGGAGTTTCCTGGACTGGCTCTTCGGGTCGGCCTTTGATACTGGATTTGTTCTTCAGAATCCCTTTAATGGGTCGCGGTGCTGCCATAACCGTCAAACCCCACCCACAACTCCTCTTTTGCACTGTTTACGCCTCAAACAAGCGACTAAAACACACCGAGGCTGCTCAGAAACAACACTCTGACCTACTTCGTTAACCGCTTATGTGTTGCCTGCCTTAAAATGAAAGTTAAACGCTGTTTGTGAGTAAAGTTTGTGACCGTTGATGGACTTGAATTCCGCCAAAGCTCGCGCACGCACTTGTCCATTTACAGCGAGGAAAGGAAATAGGGCGCCGCAGTCAGTCTCGCACTCTTTGTCATCGCGAGAGTTGGAGTGTTGCTATAGCAACGTAACTCTGAAGTGTCGAGGAGCCGTCGCCATGTTTGTTGGGGTGGTGAGGTCAGGCACAGGACAGGAGTCACACTTGTGCGCATTTTAACGAGGTAAACGTTGTAAAGCATCAGTTTAATTAAAGCATTTCTCTTTATTACTTCACAAATATCGCAATGGATATGAGAATACTTTAGTTAGGGTAGGGCAATATTTAGTGTTTGACCGGAATGAAAACGATGAAACATAAGACATAAAAGTGCAGTGTGTTAAAGTCACCATGAAATCAAATTTGACAATTCTTGTTTGTATTATTATTATAATAAATAATGCATATTATTTTCTTTTATTAATGTGCCCTTGTAATCTAATCAAAATAAGTATACATAATAAATGACTTGCGCCTCAAACAAAGCACGCGGATGAAATGTAACAAACACTGTCATGTTATCTTGTGTTTGGAGGCAGATGCCTGGTGTTTGTGAACACAATCTTGTGAGACAGTTCTTGGAGGGTTACCCCACCATTTTGATGACAGACTTTGGCTCGGGGCATTTCAGAATGATTATTTACATTTTGTCATTCAGACCTCAGGTCCATCCAAACATACCTCTGGCTCGTTGACATTTTTCTGATCACATGATATGTTGAGGTAAATGCAGAGGTAATGACTTTGCTAATGAAGCCACTCAGAATCATGTTATTTGGGGATTTTGTATTGATTTGAGAACATTTTGTTGCAATAAGAATTAATTTAGTACAAGTATGTTCTATATATTCATTGTTTATCATGTTCTTCCTTATTTCGAAATCTTATCCCCGGGGGACATAGATAAGTGAGAATTTAAGCGGCCCAACAGAGTGGGCTCGCACCTGTACATAAGCACTTTATAAGGGGATATACATACAGAGCGGCACCGCCGGTCTTATATTGAACACATCTACTGTACCCTTGTGGCGCAGTTCACCAAGTAAGTCGTTAGGACTTTTTTAGACTGAAAGAAGTCTAGCCTGCAGGGCGGGGACTTCTAGGTTGTAAAACCTAACAAATGTAGACGGGGAGGCCCAGCCTGCCGCCGTACAAATGTCATGAATAGAAATCCCGCTGGGACCAAGCCCACGAAGAGGCCATGCCTCTGGTGGAGTGAGCTCTAACGCCCAAGGGGCATTGCAGGTCTTTTGACGCGTAAGCTGCAGACCAATACAAGCCTAGCTGGTCGACGGCCATTGTGAGGCATCTGTGCGTCGGGGAGGGGGGGCGGTGAAGGGGAACGCGAAGCTCGAGGGGTAGGTTCCGGCGAGCGTTCGCGAGCGACGAGCTCCGGGAGTCTCTGGGCACGGCGCTTCTTCTTCCGCGGGCCACTGCAGAGAGGCGGAGCGACAGCTTCAGCGTCGAATAAGGCAAGTCCGAGCCCGCAGGGTCGAAATTGCCATCTCTTCGCATTCGGTGCAGCCACCCGTAGAAAGAGCGATGGCTGCGTGGTCCCGGCCCAGGCAGAGAGCGCAGATCACGTGGCGGTCTCCGTCGCTGAGCGCGGTTCGGCATGAACCGCAGGAAAATCGAGGCATTTTTGTACAAACTCCTCGCTCTTTTAGCATGTGAGTCGCGGCGGCGATCTCACGGAGAGTTAGCTTGTTAAAAGGATACTTGTCGCCGGATAGCATAGCTGGCACGGACGGCTGAAGGTGGCGAAGACGGCCGGCTTCCTCAGGCGCTGTCCTAAGCTGGCTGGTCACTGATTTCGACGGCGGCGGCTTCTCTCAGAGGTCAGCGTAGCATAGAGCATCGCTGAAGAGATGAAAATCAAGTGTTTAGCAGCCTGACTTCCCCTTATATACGCTAAGCCACCCCCACTTTGGCAGGCTTTGACACGTGAGGGCGCTTATTGGGCGTGACGTCACGCCAGGGGCTCAGTGGTAGGCTGCAGCAGTTGCCGCGGAGCAGCCAATGAGCGCGCGAGACAGCCCGCTCTAGGTCTGACTGCTGCTGCACTGCGTTTACAATACAAATTTAAGGACAAATTTTGGCTTCAATATCTCGAGCAAAGAGACTTTACCCGGTGCGTACTTTCAGTACGCAGTACGAGAGAACCTCTCGTAAGAGAACCCAGACCACTCTCAGTTGTAACTGAGTTAGGGTCTGGCAAAGCTCCATAGACAATTCATTTCCACAGGGGCGTCACCAACGGACGTCGCTCAAATGGCTCTGGGCGCAATTGGATAGATCTAAAACCAATCAGAGCGACGGAGAAACATCTGAGACTCAGCAATTCTCTGTTTGTGTTTTTCAGGAAGATGTAGCAATGGCTTCTGACGACTTTTGCCGTTTTTGTAAATGACCATTTTAAATAGCTTGAAACAGACGCGATAGCTGATTCGAACGAGTGATGTTCCACGGCGGCATCCATCTCTGTAATGTACAAAATCTGCGTCACCGTCGCTGCTCTGTCGTCATCGTGTAAAGCCCCGCCCCAACGTTTCTGATTGGTGCCGTGATTTCGACGGATTGGAAATGGGTTTCAATGGGCTCTTCGCCAGACCCCACTTGCAGAGCAAATCTAAATTTGCCGGAAGTGGTCTGGGTTTTCCCAGGATATTTGTAGACATCTTTTCCTAATAAAAAAAACCCCATTATAAATCCACTATTTAATTTAATCCACATAATATTGAGATTTACTATAATAGCACATTTGCATTAAATAACATTATAATAGTTGAGAAGTAACATAATATGTTTTGCGTTTCAGTTTTTCTTTAGATTGACTGTAAATATCTAACAGCCAACTGAGGCCTTTACTCAGTATTGCAATCCTCTGTGGTCCTCTAATGAGGGGGAAAAGGTATCTTCTCAGGTAACAAGTTTTCCTATTGCTTTTTACCAGAAAATCGAGAGATCTTTATATTGGGATGCATGTTGTTACATAAACCTATTCAAGTTATAAATATACCTAATGTAAGTATGTTGTTGAAGAGCAGCCTTTAATAGCAATGTCAAGGTCAAAAGACCATTAGTCCTTTAAATCATAAAGATTGTGTTGCATTATGCTTATTTGTGGGCAGGTTTTGTAGTAACATACTCAGTTATGTCACTGTTCACCTCTCAAGTGAGTGGAAACGTGGGCTGGTTTTCAGAGAGGGTTGCAGAGACCCGACACAGCACCATTTCAGTGGCAATGAGAGTATTTGTTTGGGAGAGACCACTGATTCTGTTAGGCATATAGGCCTAAAGCATTCTGAAGATTTAGGATTGTACGAAACTTGGGTGTGTGACACTCCGGGATTCTCAGGAACCTGTCTCCCATTCTAGTACCAGCATATAGGCGCTTGGGTTGTAAGTTATATTTGCCCTCACCATATAGTAGCACATGAAAGAGTGAATGCTGCGTGGTAGTTGTAAGTTATATTTGCCCTCACCATATAGTAGCACATGAAAGAGTGAATGCTGCGCGGTAGTGTCCTGCATAACCTCTTAAGGTCTAGTGAGTAGCATTAGTTTAATCTTTACAAGTTTCTGGTCATCGCCCTTCCACCATCTCCCAGAGGCGCAGAGGAGACTTGAAACAGCCTCCCTGGCACCCTCTACAATGGCCGTCGACACCCTTCAGCCATATCTTATCTCCACCTTGTCCGTTCCTGAAACAAGTAAGACAACACAACATGGAGCAGGAAGAAACCCCAAAAAGACCAAACAACAGGGAGTAGGAAGAACCCCCCCCCCCCCCAAAAAAAAATAAAAGTAACCCCAAAAATAGCGCCCCAGTCCGAGGATTCAACCAAGACAGGCCTGAACTCACCTAATGAAGGGTGTCCTTGAAATCACACCACACCACCCGGCAGAGGGGGGCAAAGTCCCGGCAAACACCAAACACCCCCTCCTGTGCCAAGCACCCTGACCTCCCGCCACTAACTCCCCACCGCAACCCAGAGCGCAGCCTGGTCAGGGACCGCAGAGGGAGGCCGCTCGACCAGAGTGATGCGACCGATCCAGCGCCTCCTCTACCGTGGTTATTGCCGACCGACCTAAACTTATCAGGATAGCATCCAGGATATCCTTCTTTTGGAGAAACCTCTGACTCATCACCTCCTTCACACCCAGTTCCCCGGCTATCACATTTTTGTAGGGTCCGTAATAGTCCACTTTGTCCTTCTTGGCACAGGCAAGAGTGTCAGGAGCAAACTCGGCCCAGAGGAGATGGCGCAATTTCATGTGCCGGGCAATCCTAGCCGCCTGCATAGCTAGAGATTGCCCTAGGATGTGTGAACCGTATTTCAACCAATGTGAACAGCGCCGGCAGGCTGCAACTGTCTTGCCCCTGCAGCTACAGTGAAACTCTTGGGTAGGGTACACCCCTGCGTGCAACTGAAGAGCCGCAATATACTGTCGCTCCAAGAGACCAGCAGGTTTCCTCAGCCAAGCATTACTTCTCTGGGGAACGATGGAAGCTTGATATCCCCACACCCTGAGTTGGAAGCGCCATCCACGCTTGGAATTCCTCCAGCCTCCAGGTGGTGTCTCTTCTTGCGTTCAAAGCCTCTCCACTTATGTAACAGCCCTTCACAGGTGGATAGTGTCAGATGCAGCCACTTCTTCACCGACCTCCTGACCTTCCCATCCAGGTTATGGAGTACACTGCCACTGACCCCACTCTGGTCAGCTTGGTAGAACATATTGATTAAGGAGGATCACCCTCTTAGAGGGTTTAAGGGCCCTTTCACACCTACCTTGTTTGGTCCGGACTTTCGGACTTTTCAGTTTGGTCCGAATCAAAATTGCAGGTGTGAAACCTCCCCTGGACCACGGTCCGGACCAAACAGACGACATTTGGTCCGATGAAAAGAGGAAGTCTCGGTCCGGATCAAACTGAACAAAGGTTTGGTTCGTTATAGTGTGAAAGCATTTTCTGTAAGGTTCGGACTTTCGGACTATTTACAGGAAGTTCCGGTGGTTCCTGCGTAGCCGAAGAAGACAAAGATAGCAGGAAAAATTAGCCGTGGTAGCACATGGGAAGAGGAGGAAACAAGGTTTTTATTTGAAATATGGTCTGACGACATAATAAGAAGTCAACTGGAAAAACGTTTGCAGTCTTCTCCTCCTTTCCTGCCGGCGACGATCAAATGTGCGCACAGCGAGGATGTTCATTTGGCGAATTTGAACTAGCCTCGCGTATAGTTGGTGCTGCAGGTAGTAATACCATAATAATAACAATATAGTTTCAACAATATGCGTCTGTTCATTCATTGTTGTCAAACTTACCCGCCGATTTAACAAAACGCTGACGTCAGACGCACGTCCGTGTACAAACCAATCAATGTCGAGATCCAGCCCACATAGATGATGACGACAGGACGCAAGCATGTCATGCAAAGTTATTTAGTGCGCTCGCATAATTGCAGTGTGAAACCAAACCAAAACTTACCGAATGTATAAAATGTATCAAAACATGAACTTTGGTTCGGACCTTGGTGCGGACTTAAAGGTGTGAAAACGCCCTAAGATAGGATTTTCTAACATCAATTGTCAAGAGCAATCGCCAAGACTGGCCTTAGGCCATGTGTCCACCAAAGCGTTTTTTAAAACGCCATGAGCGTAACGATGAGCGTATTTTTCACGCTGAAGCGCTGAGTGCTCGGCATTTTTTACTGGTCGCCGAGAGTTGAGGAATGTAGAATGTTAAAACGCAGCGCTTATCACTGTCACTTTTCACCCAACCGTCCAATCACAGTGGAGGAGGCGGGACTAATACCACACCGACCAACGGATATTCTGTATCATAGCAACGAAGCGTCTCAACTGAAAAAAAAAACTTCAGAGGAATTGTGCGTAAAATCAAGGTCAATGAGAGATTCATTCTGCGTCAGCATCACGTCGTCATGTCGGGTCTGGCCTGAGGACTTTGTCCACATCACAGACACTTATTATTATCTCTGCAGGCAAAGCCAGATCCAGCCTTGAAAACATTCTCCACACCTGCTCGTCCTCGTCCTCTTCCTCGTCCTCATCCTCTTTGTTCACCACCTCTTACACACATGCGCTTCCTCCTCTCCCTCTTTTATTGTTTCCATCCATTCCATCCATTGTTGGTATGAACATTCAGTGCAACATTTTAAGTAAATTTTGGCTCTGAACTGACTTTCAGAGTGCCGTTGTGTGTGTAAATGATGACAATTGTGTTGTAGTTGTGTTTAACTTTTGCCTGCCTGTGTTTAGCGTTATGAAACATAAGTGCATCACAGTGAGAATGTGTTGAGAGTTTTGCACAAAGAGTTCATGTGATTTGCAAACATGTTTTAACTTCCTGAACTTGTTTAAGTTTTTATAGAAAGAGAATTCGACAAATTGGTTTAAGCTATTGAGAATTTGGTTCAGAGAATGGGGTTTAGTGTTTTAGCAATTCAGAAAACCTGTAATATAGATTTTTAAATCAACAAATAGATTATTTTTTCTTCTTCTTCTTCTTCTTCTTCTTCTTCTTCTTCTTCTTCTTCTTCTTCTTCTTCTTGTCCTCTTCCAGAAAGGCCATGTTGTTCCACCAGCTCCACCAACTAACAGCAGGTACCACGAGTCTACCAGGAAAGGCTGACTCAGCACCGCTCAGTCCGCTACAGATGAATACTGCTCCAGACACAGGTTTTATGAGATGACTGATGCACTGATTAACCAGAGAGGGCGAGGCCCGCAGATTAATGGTCTTTTGAGAATCCCTTACATCAGCAAAACAATTTGAGTGCTATGTCTGAGTAGAATGATCAACTGAGGGTACGATGGTCCTTTCCCAGTGTGATCTACAAATTGCAATGTTTGTTAAAAAAAAGTAAGTGTACAGTAAGTGTGTGTGGTCCAGGTAAACCCTATAGGGACAAAATCCCTGGGATATTGGGATATTTATGGTCCCCCATGAGGAAAATGGCTTATACTGTAAATCATGCTAAGTAATGTTTTTCTGAAAATGCAAAAATTATGTGAAATGTAAAAAATATTTGAAAAGTTTTCTGTGAAGGGTAGGGTTAGGGGATTGAATATGCAGTTTGTACAGTATAAAAATCATTATGTCTATGGAAAGTCCCCATAAAACATGAAAACCCAACGTGTGTGCGTGTGTGTGGTGTGTGTGTGTGTGTGAGAGAGAGTGTGTGTGTGTGTGAGAGAGAGAGTGTGTGAGTGTGTGTATGTGTATGTGTGTGAGTGTGTGTGTGTGTGTGTGTGTGTGTGTGTCAAGTCAAGTCAAGTCAAGTCAAGAATATTTGTATAGCGCTTTTCACAATACAGATTGTATCAAAGCAGCTTCACAGTATTAAATTAAAATAATAATAAAACGTCCATGTTTGGTAATGCTAATCAATAGTAATATTGATTGATTCATTAAATTGAATATCCCCAACTGAGCAAGCCAAAGGCAACAGTGGCAAGGAAACGAAAAACTCCATCAGGTGACCTTATGGTGACCTAAAACTCCATCAGGTGACCTAATGGTGACCTAAAACTCCATCAGGTGACCTAAAACTCCATCAGGTGACCCAATGGTGACCTAAAACTCCATCAGGTGACCCAATGGTGACCTAAAACTCCATCAGGTGACCTAATGGAGAAAAAAAACCTTGGGAGAACCCAGGCTCAGTCGGGGCGGTTATGAACTAGAGGCCGGATTTAACTGTAAGATTAAAACATTTATATGAATGCCTGGTTAAAGAGATGCGTCTTTAATCTAGTTTTGAACTGGGAGAGCGAGTCTGAGCAACGAACAGTATCAGGAAGGCTATTCCAGAGTTTTGGAGCTAAATGTGAGAATGCTCTCCCTCCTTTGGTGGACTTAGATATCCTAGGTATAACCAAAAGCCTCGAATTTAGCGATCTTAAAGAGCGCGATGGATTATAGGGCGATAGAAGATCCGTTAAATAGACTGGAGCTAAGCCGTTTAGGGCTTTATAAGTCAGAAACAATACCTTATAATTAATATGGAACTTTATAGGTAACCAGTGTAGAGATGATAAGATCGGTGTTATATGATCATATTTTCTTGATCTGGTAAGAACTCTAGCGGCTGCATTTTGGACTAACTGTAGCTTGTTTACGGAGGATGCAGGACAACCAGCTAATAGAGCATTACAGTAATCTAGTCTCGAGGTCATGAATGCATGATCTGACTTTTCTGCATCAGAAACAGATAGCATGTTACGTAGCTTAGCAATGTTTCTAAGGTGGAAAAATGCAGTTTTTGTAACATATGAAATATGATTTTTAAAAGACAGGTCGCAGTCTAGTATGACACCCAGGTCTTTTACTGTAGAGGATAAAGTAGCAGGACATCCTACTATGTTAAAGTTGTATTGTGAGAGGTTTTGTGGGCGGTTTTTTGAACCGATGAGTAGTACCTCCGTCTTGTCTGGATTTAATAGAAGAAAATTACGCGTCATCCAATCTTTTATATCTTTAACACACTCTGTCAATTTGGATAATTTAGCGTTTTCATCCAGCCGTGATGAAATATATAATTAAGTGTCATCAGCATAACAATGGAAACTAATTCCATGTTTCCTTATAATATTTCCAAGTGGCAGCATATATATTGAGAATAATAGAGGGCCTAGCACAGATCCCTGTGGCACTCCATAGTTTACTGAAGATATGATCGATTTTTTTCCATTTAAATAGACAAAATGGTAGCGGTCAGATAAGTATGATCTAAACCAGCTTAATGCTTGTCCTTGAAGGCCAGTATAATTTTGTAGTCGATCTAAGAGTATTGTGTGATCTATAGTGTCGAACGCAGCACTAAGATCAAGTAAAACTAGTATTGAGATACAGCCTTGGTCCGAAGCTAAAAGTAAATCATTAGTGATTTTAACGAGCACAGTTTCAGTGCTATGATGTGGCCTGAATCCTGACTGAAACTTTTCATAGATGTCATTTTCTTGCTAGAAAGAGCTCAGTTGAGCGGACACAACTTTTTCTAATATTTTAGACATAAATGGAAGATTTGAAATGGGTCTATAATTTGCTAGATTATGTGGGTCTAATTGTGGTTTCTTAATGAGTGGTTTTATAACTGCCAGTTTAAATGTTTTTGGAACATGTCCTAAAGATAGAGACGAGTTAATAATATTGAGGAGAGGCTCTTCCACTATAGGTAACACTTCTTTCAGTAGTTTAGTTGGTATAGGATCTAATAAGCATGTTGTTGTTTTAGATGAAGTGATACGTTTATTTAACTCTTTTTGTTCTATAGTTGTAAAGCACTGTAGTTGTTATTGCGGGGTGATAATTGAGGCTGATTTATAAGGCGCGATTGAAGATTGAATGTTTACAATTGTGGTTCTGATGCTTTCTATTTTCTCAGTGAAGAAGTTCATGAAATCATTACTGTCACGATTTTCAGTTACGAACCCAAGCGCAGACAGTATTCAATAAACAGTTTTATTGACAAACAGAAAACAAAAACCCACGAGGGGGCAAACGAACATTAACAAGGCAAATAAACACTGACAAGACTAGACGCTGAACTTGACAATGAACATACAGTAATTCTGACAAAACACTAGACTAGTTTACTCACAGACAGGATACAAAACGAACAAGAAACAAGTAACAACCACAAGGAGATTATATAAGGGAGACAATCACAAGGGCACAGGTGACACTGATGAAACAATAATGACTGGAGGAGGTGAACAAGGGGGCGTGGTAAAGACACAAGACAATGCAAACACGCAGCCCAAACAGGCCATGTGTTCACACCCAAAACATGAGTCTGTCATGATCCTGCCTCAGAACTAGAACAAAACAAGGATAGAGGACAGAATCATGACAGAACTGTCAGACCCCCTCGTGCCCCGACAGGGACGTTATTTGTTCCCATGACCGCTCGTTCGTCCGTCCTCCAGTGGGGCCACGCCTCTAAGTTGGTCGCCCATCCTGGTGTTAAGGGTACTTTGGCCACTATTCGTCGCAGATTTTGGTGGCCCACGAGAGAACGTGACATACGTCAATTTGTAGCTTCCTGTCCTGTTTATGCCCAAACAAAGTCAAGCAATACCCTGCCTGCGGGTCTCCTCAGACCACTTCCTATTCCGTCATGCCCCTGGTCGCACATTGCTTTAGATTTCGTTACCGGTCTTCCATCATCCGCCGGTAACACGGTTATTCTTACTGTAGTCGACCGTTTTTCTAAGGCTGCTCGTTTTATTCCACTTCCTAAACTACCGTCCGCTAGTGAAACCGCCCAGACAATGGTAGATGACGTATTTAAAATTCATGGTCTCCCTTCGGACATTGTGTCTGACAGAGGGCCCCAATTTGCCTCTCAGTTCTGGAGGGAGTTCCCTCTGATTGGGGCATCCCCCCGTCTGTCGTCAGGATTCCATCCCCAGACCAATGGACAAGCCGAACGGACCAATCAGATTCTCGGACGTATGTTGCGCAGCTTGACTTCACAGAGCCCAGCATCCTGGTGCGACCAGCTAGCCTGGGCCGAATATGCCCATAATTCGCTACCCTCGTCCGCCACTGGGTTATCTCCTTTTGAGAGTTGTCTCGGTTACCAACCTCCACTTTTTGCTTCTCAGGAGTCTGAGACTTCCGTGCCATCCGTACAAGCTTTTATTCTGAGGTGCAAGCGTACTTGGAGGAGAGTGAGATCTGCGTTATGTCGTACCAGGGAGCGCACTCGTAGAGGTGCTAATCGTCGTTGGGTTAGAGCCCCTCGCTACGTTTGTGGGCAAAAGGTGTGCCTTTCCACCCAGAATCTTCCTGTTCACAAGGGCTCAAGGAAGCTTATGCCCCGTTTTGTTGGTCCTTTTGCTATTTTGAAGGTCCTTAGTCCAGTAGCAGTCAAACTAAGATTGTCTCGTCAGTTACGTCGGGTACACCCTGTTTTTCATGTGTCCTGTATCAAGCCTGTCATTCGCATTCCCGCCCGTCCCGCCCTTCCTCCTCCGCCTCTTGACGAGGTGGACCCCATTTACAGAGTTCGCAGGCTCCTTGATGTTCGTCCTCGGGGGCGTGGCCACCAGTTCCTGGTTGACTGGGAGGGCTACGGTCCTGAGGAGAGGCAGTGGATTCCGGCCCGGGACGTCCTGGACCGCTCGCTCATCGAGGATTTCTATCGGTCTCGTCAAGCCTCTTCCTTAGGAGCGCCTGGTGGCGCTCGTTGAGGGAGGGGTACTGTCAGGATCTGGGTTACTTCTCTGTTCTCTCTCACTCTTTTACCACCATACACACTCATTGACACACCCATCTCTCTCACTCTCCAGCGCACACACATACTCTCATGGTTTCACTCTGTCTTCACCTGTTGATCATCACAATCAGCGCTCACGCTGCTTTGCGCTCACACCTGTGTCTTGTCTTGTCTGATTACTCAGTCTACTTCTAGTGTTTGTTCTCTCTGTTCTGTGTCGGATTATTGTGTGAGTAAGGCTCTCTTATGTTTGTCAGCAAAAGGATGTCTTGTCTTGTCTTGTCTTGCAGCATTCGCCTTGTTGTTCCCTGTTTCCTGTTACCTGTTGTGACGAGCCACATCTGTAGTTCTCTGCCCGACTGCCTTCTACAAGGACCTTTCTATCTGAGAGTTTGTTCTGTTCATCTTAATCTCTCCCGACAAAGTATCCACTGTGAAGCTGTCTTCCTGGAGAGCACCTTTGAGTTCCAGTTTTGAGCTATCTACCTAAGAGCTGATTTTTGTTGGACATTAAAGACTTTGCATTGATTTACCTTTGCTTTTGGATCCTTTTGTATTTGACCTGACAATTACTGCTAAACTGTAACGGGATATTTTGGTCAGGTGACGTTTGTTTATTTATTAGTCTAGACACGGTGGTAAATAAAAATCTTGGATTATTTTGGTTGTTTTCTATTAGTTTGCGGAGATGCTCAGCCCTTGCCGCTTTTAGGGCCTTTTTATAACGTGACATACTGTCTTTCCACGCGATTCTAAAGACCTCTAAATTAGTTTGTTTCCATTTACGCTCTAATTTACGGGTTTCTCTCTTTAGAACATGCGTAGCATTGTTGTACCATGGTGCTTTACTTTTCTCTCTGACCTTTTTTAATCTAATTGGTGCAACAATTTCTAATGTACTAGAGAGAATGGTGCTCATAGTGCTAGTTACTTCCTCTAATTCATCTGTTTGTTTGGGTTCAGGCAGTAACTGAGACAAATCAGATAAGCAATTTGAGAAATTATCTATGGTGGATGGAAGGATTGTTCTGCCTGGTCGGTAACGCGGCGCAGTATGACATAGTACTGTAGTCCGTAATATACAAGTTACCAGGAAGTGGTCACTGACACCATCACTTTGTGGAATGATATCTATATCGGTTGGATCGGTTCCATATGATATAATTAAATCGAGTGTATGATTAAGACGATGAGTTGGTCCGGTGACGTTTTGCTTGACCCCAAAGGAGTTTAATAAATCTGTAAACGCAGCCCCTAACGCATCATTTGAATTATATATGTGTATGTTGAAATCTCCAACAATTAATGCTTTATCGACGTTGACCAATAGATCTGAGAGAAAATCTGCAAACTCTTTTAGGAAATCAGCGTAAGGGCCTGGCGGTCTATATACGGTAGCCAAGGCTAGAGATAATAGGGATTTTTTTCTTACATCTAAGAGCGTAACATTTAATACAAGTACTTCAAACAAATTAAATTTGTCACCTGTTTTCTGAGTAACATTAAGAATATCTCTATAGATTGTTGCAACACCGCCGCCACGACCAATCAGACGGGGCTCATGCTTATAACAGTATCCTGGTGGAGTGGACTCATTTAGACCGAAATAGTCATTTGGTTTAAGCCAGGTTTCAGTAAGGCAAAGTACATCGATGCTATTATCTGTGACCATTTCATTTACAATAGCTGCTTTAGGTGTGAGTGATCTAATGTTCAGAAGACCTAGCTTTAGAAATTGTTTTTGTTCACTAATAGCGAGATTTTCTGTTTTAATAACAATTAGATTTTTCCTAGATCCTGCAGTAGATTTATTATTTGATCTCACTAAACGAGGAATAGACACAGTTTCTATTAAATGTTCTACACTAGTATTTATATCAATTAATTTGGTGCAGCAGAGACTGTGATTTGGATTTTTGGTAACTAGTCAAACGGTCTTTAACGTCTTGGAGATGTTATCAGACAGAAGATCCGCTTCATTTCTACTTGGGTGTAAGCCATCAGCGCGGAAGAGCCTAGGACGCTCCCAAAACAGATTCCAATTATTTATAAAGAGCAGTTTCTGCTCATTGCACCATGACATTAACCATTCATTTAGCGCGAATAATCTACTGAACTTCTCATGCCCTTGTCGATACGTGGGAAGCGGCCCAGACACGATGATCGTTATTTCAGGCGATGCGGTGCGTACCGTCTCGATTAGGTTCCTATAATCCTTTTTCAAAACCTCCGTCTGCCGCAGCCTGACGTCGTTCACTCCTGCGTGGAAGACGACAGCTCCGACGCGCTCGTCACCGTTCAAGATCTCGGGTACTCGAGATGTGTGTGTGTGTGTGTGTGTGTGTGTGTGTGTGTGTGAGTGTGAGTGATAACAGAAACTTCATGCAAACAATCCATCCCTGAAATTTAATTTGAAAATATGAACTTTGACTGTCATGCCTGTCGGAGACTATATACCTCCTCATCAGATAAATGACTGGTATTTTCTTCTTACAAATAAAGGGTTTCATTACGGGGGTTCACGGTGATGCCATGGTTGGGTTCCTCAATAGTTCTAAAAAAAACATGTTTTTCTTTTAGTGAAAAGCATTATAATAATCTAAAGAACCTTTTGTGCAGTTGAAAGTTTCCATGGATGTTAAAGGTTCTTCCTGGAACCAGTTCACAATCTGACTTTTGATGCCGCCATTTAGTTGAGCACACTAAATATTCAGCAATAATTGATTTGACTGCACCGACGCTATTGGATGAGATCTGAACTGAGATGGATGAACTTGAACTCATGTCATCATTGATGGTGATACCTATCAAACAGAACTGAATCAACACTGAACTTTTTATTTGATACATTGCAATGAAAACTGTTTTAGAAAATTGCACAAAATGGAAGAAGGTTGAATTTTATATCTTGGATTTTTTTTTATTTTAGAGGTCTTTTTTTTTTTGTCATTATGGATGTAGTATCAAAAAAAGTATTTTTTTATTTATTTGACAGACTTTGACAGAAAGTGGCATTAAATGGATGATCAATTTTAATTCACAGGTACAAAAATAACCTTTCTTATATACTTTGCAGCTTCATAATAAGACTAAAGAGTAAAAGAGTAAAACTCATTGTGTCAGTTTTACGAAAACGTGCCAAGAAGTAGAGGATGGATGAAGGTTTGAATCTTTCTTTGAACAATTTTCAATCTTACGTAGGAACTTACAAGATACAAGGTTATCTGGCATTGGAATCGTGTTCAATAGACACACTATGGCTTATAGTTAAATTTCACAGTATATTTAAGCGATTTATACATCTCAACTCAACTCAACAGGAGAATTGATATCTTTCAAACCACTTGATTTATTTTTCCTGAAGAAGAAGACACCAGTGAATCATGCTGTTCCCAACATCCACAATATTTATAATACATCATAATAGCCAGCATTTTGAAGGTAAATATTAAGAGGTTTATTTTTATATATACACAGTACATTTATATGGCTGTTAATTCAGTGGTTTTAGAGAACATGTAAAGATAATCCCAATTCCTACAGTAGATGCCCGATTTTATTGCTATTTGTCAATCAGTTTTTGCCCATCACTTAGGCGTCAATCTCTTCTGAAGTGATTCATGTCCTCACAGAGGATTTCTAAGATATCTCAACAACCAAACTTTATTTGCAAACAGTGTAGAAGTTATCCCACTATATCCTCCAGTTGTCTATAAATGTTGCAGCTGGGATTGGAAAAATGTGCAAATGTGTCCTGATGCACAAGCTAAAATTGCACCTTCAGTCAGGACGTTATATCAGGGCTGTGAGTGAGCACAGCAAGCTCAGCATCAGGACCAGGAGGCTGAACCGAGTGCAAACTCCATCGTTTTCATGCAGGCAGTCGGTGTACGGCTCAATACAGGCAGCGTACGCCATGGCATGAGGGATGTAGCTCTGCTCTTGGACCCCGTGGAAGAGGTGCGCCATTGGACCTTTGGCAAAAATGGCAACATCCTCAGAGCCGTGAGTTTCTGAATCAAGAGGAACCGCAGCCTGCTGAAGATATGCATCACTGCCTGGGAACAACAGTCACATATTCATTAATCATCCTATACAGTTATTAGTATTTCTTTCATCATATTATTATGTAACTGATTAAAGGAATAATTCACCCAAAATTTTAATTTCCAAAAAAATGCTATAAGTCTTCTAAAGCTACACTCAAAAAAATTAACTAGGAAGGTTGTGCACTTTACATAATATATTTATATTTAGTTTACTTAGAATAATTGTGTTTGTTGACTTGAATTTTTCTTGAAGGTCCACGTAATTATGTCTCAACTTAACAGTACAAAATCCTAACGCATTGTCTAAACACAAACTATTTATGATAAGTAAAAAATTCGTACATCCAGAGGGGGGCGGTATAGTGCGACGCCAACTCACATTTTGCACTAACTTAATTTGATTGTGTTCAATCTGCCTAAATGTAAAATTTAAGTTTACTTAATCCGTTTGAGTTGGATTACATGCATGATTTGTGTTGCATTAACTGAAGCTGAGTGGTGCTTGTTAGTTCCCAGCAAGCTTTGCATATGGTTGAATTAAGAGAGAATAAATGTTAAAAAACTAAGTGTTATTTTATGTGTTTTTTGGGAAAATTATAAAAGGGGAAGACTTGATAGTGTAATTGTGTTTAATGTTCAATTACATTGGAATTATTAGAACCTTTTAAATTACAGTGGGTTACCATTGTGGAGAAGCGTGGAGCATTGTGTTTGGCTCTGACTGATTCAATTACTTACGACTGCATTGATTGAAGGAGCATTACATCTTAGCATTTAGGATGCTAATATGTGCTACTGCTAGCAAATAGCTAGCTATAGTCTATAAATTAAATGATGTGTCACTAAAATAAATGAAATATTAATGGATGAATGAAAATAAAAAACACCTGAATCATGTCAGGAAGCCTTTAAAGATTCACTTTGAGACTACTTAAATTGGGTCGCTTTAAAATGACTTAATTCCATGATGTTGAAGTTACAAGAACAAATTATGTTTGTTTAACGTAATCCAGTTATGTGTGACCTGTTGACATAAAAAAGTGAATCAAAGCCAACATGTCATTTTTTTGAGTGTATATGATAGTTTAGTTCGATACAAACTATTATTATGATTCAATTTCATTCTAAGAAAAAGAGCAGCCTGGAGATTCCACTGAACTTCTTATTTTGGGTTTCATTCAAGGGGGAGTAATGGCATAAGTAAAGACAGAGTGATTATTGTTGGATGAAGTATAGCTTTAATGTGTTACTGTGTTTGCAGTAACATAAATGACCACAAGATGGGGCGTCTGTATTTTAAAAACAGAGCTTGTACCGTGCACTTAAAGATGATCTTCTGCACTTGAGGGTAAAACAATTAAACTCATAAAACTTACTTGAGACCGTGGCATTCATGTCAGGACGAGTACCATTCGCAATCTGGTATCCGGGACCGTTTCCGTAAAGCGCATTAGTAAAGCTCTTACCATCCTCAGCTGTTGAATAGGAAGTGCCTAAAAGACAAAGTAAGTAACTTGTTTTTAATCCCAATGTACCCTCAAATTTCTTCTTGTTTTTTTTTGTTTGTTTTTTAAGAAAAATGCATTCCTAATGGGCAAATCATTTGAAACCTGAGCAGAACATAATTGGCCTCATTCGGAAAACTCACTTTTTTTTTCTTTGTCATCATTAACTCACCTTGGAGGACTTTCTTTCTTCTCTAGAACATAATTGAAGATATTTTGAAGAATTTGTCAAAGTGTTTGTCCATACAATGAAAGTCAATGGGGTCCAAATCAACAAAACTGACTTTTATTGTACAAAAAGATTCCCAAAATATATTTTGTTTTCCACAGGACAAAGTCTCTCAAGTTTAAAACTAAAAGAGGGTGAGTAAATGATGGCAAATTTTCATTTTTAGGTGCACAATCCACTATTTTTAGGTGCACTAAAGACTTTTTTGCCTACCTAGCACAGGATTGCCCCTGTAGGAGTATCCACCGAAGGAAAACACATGGGAATGGTCGGCAGTCACGACGGACAGGGTGTCGTCTTCACTCGTCAGCGTGGCCGCCCGCGCAATGGCCCTGTCAAACTCCACAGCCTCAGTCAAAGCGTACTTGGCCCTGCCTGCGTGATGGCCATGATCTATCCTCCCACTTACAGCAAAGAAAACACACAGAAATAAGTACGCTCGACTCAACACATCGTGAGGGTTAAGCAATAGAAACGACACTAAATATCCACTTATCTTCAACAAAGAGGTAGAATCCTTTAGGGTTTTTGCGAAGAATCTTGATGGCTTTTTCCACCATCTCTGTCAGCGATGGGTCCATCGTACTGTTGCGCTCCAGCTCGTACCTGGTGTCCTTTGGTTCAAAAAGCCCTAATCACAATGAAAACAACAGTTTAAAAACACTTTGGGAACAACCTGGAGTCAAAAAGTACATGGACGCTTGTTTTCAGCCACCGAAAAACAAAATTTAAAAGTTTTTTTTCGACTTTTTATCCCGCCTTTTCCCCCCCGAAATTGCACGTTTACATCTTGCAATTCTGACTTATTTACTCTTTGCATGATATATACTCGCAATTGATCGTTCGCAAAGACCCGCCCCCTTAGTTACTGTTGCTACGTCCGACAAGCTACGCCGCTCTCACACACCCACCATGTTCTCACGCAGTGAAAAACACATCATGGAGCAGAGAGGACACTGACAACACACTGACAGACACAGACCAGGCTACTTTTCAGTTACTTTTGATATTAAACATATTAAACAAAGTCTCACCTTTCAAATTTGGTAATTTTTTTTAAGAAATGTAAACAATAAATACCGTTTTGTGGCTCTTTAATGTGTGTGACAGATCGCTGTGTCGCCTCAGTTAAAGCGGCTCGTGAACCGATCATCTCTTCCCTCTAGTTCATGTATAGCATTAAATAAACATGAATGAACATCAGAAGGAATGTTGTTTTAAACCGCGGAAAGACGTCAGTACACTCCGCTTCTCAAGTTCAAATCCTCCCATGTTAATCTACTAACTCTCCTGACTGCTTTGTTGGACAAAATGGCGGATGGCGAAGTATGATTGGTCAGATCACCTGTCAATCAAGCTCCCTGCGAAGGGTCAATTGCGAGTTATAAAGTCAGAATTGTGAGATAGCTAAAAATAAAAAATCCTCAGAATTGGACTTTATAACTCGTAATTGCAAGTTTCTGACTTATTGACTCATGACTCTGACTTATTTTGTCAGAATTGTAAGATATAAACTTGCCACTTGCGTCAGAATTGTGAGTTTGCCTCGAGAGTTTATATCCCTCAATTCTGATTTCATAACTCGCAATTGCAGTGTATATCTCACAATTGTGAGGGGGAAAAAAAGTCAGAATTGTGAGGAAAAAAAGCTGCAATTATCGATTAAATTTTTCTATTCCGTGGCGGAAACAAGCTTGGTGAATGATATTACTTTTATACTGTAATGTAGGATCAACATAACAGGTGGAATTTTCCTTTCCAAGTGGAAAAGGCGGACTTACCCATCAAGTAATCAGTGTTGTCCTCGTTGACAGCATCAAACTCTTCTTTATTCCACACATATTGTGAATTCTAAAGAAAGTAGAGGTTGTTAAAGGTGAAGTTCATCCAAAAATACAAATTTTGTCATCCTCTCGTCCTCTCGTTGTTCTAAACCTGTATGGCTGACTTTCTTCCATTAAACACAAAAGGAGATGTTAGGCAAGATGTGAACCAGCCAAGACTGCAGTTGGAATGAATGGGAATGGATTGATCGCTTCACACATTATAGATTGCTTTGGTTGTGTGTGTTTCCATCATTAATGACATGGGGTTGGTTCTTGTGATGAACTGAACATGAATGAGATTTGCAAGAATATTGAATACTAAAATGTCCTCATTCACTGCCATTGTATGGAAAAGAGCAACCAGGACATTCGTCTAAACATCTCCTTTTGTGTTCCAATGGGAAACAGAGTAATTTAGTTCTGGAACTTCATGAGGGTGAATAAATGATGACCGAGTTTTTTTTTTTTTGTATTTTGGAAGGGGTTTGACTTACTTTTCTGTTTTTTAACCACTCTTGAACGAGATCTGTTTTGTCTTTTCGGCTCCCCGTATATGTGGAGTATTCAGGATCAAAGGTTTCCTCGGGAAACATGTACTGTCTGCCACCTCCTAAAATAACCTACAATAAAATCATAGAGGGATTTCATAAGTGAGATTTCAGATTGACATATCGACAACTTATCTATAGTTCAATGTTATGCGAAGTTAGGGCCTTACGTCTATATCAGTATTATGGACGAGTTGGTACGCAATGTCCTTGCATCCCCCAGCGACGGCTTCAGACGTCAGCTCTTCATCGCTGTACCAGCCTCTTTCAGGAGTGTGGGAGTAACTGGCGGCGGGCGAAGCATGCTGGACACGCGCCGTGCTTATGATGCCAACAGACTTCCCTGGAAAATACCAAACCAGTCATTTATATGGATAAGGTATTCCTTATAAGCAAATTATGCCTTCAACGGGTTTAGTGTTTTGTCACAGATAAGAGATAATGAGCTGCTCATTTAACCATAAAATACATACATAAAAGGGTTCAAAGTAGTGATGTTGATTGATTAGAGAACGAAGAGTTCTAACAAACTGTTGTAAAATAAGGCATTAGTTCAAAGTTTGCCTGCAATCAACAGTAGTATTTTTTGATTCAATTATCAACCAATTTCTAAGTTATCAAAATCCATGTAAGATCATATAGACGAATAAAGTTCTAACCCTTTTTTATCTGTGAATATTTTGGGTGACTAAAGGTGTTTTAAAATCAACAGGTATACAAGTAGACAACCTTAGGATAAACGTTTCACATCTTGCTTAATAGTGTGAGAAAGATAATAGAGATAATTGTCCGAAATAAAGTACCAATTACACACACACACAAAAAAATCGCTATTCAGATAAATAAAGTTGAAATTACGAGATTTAAAGTTGAAATTGTGAAGTCTCAATTATAAGAAATAAGGCTGCAAATTGTGATACTCTGAAGTTTAAAATGACAAGAAATAAAGTTAAAATCTCAAGATTTAAGGTTCAGATTGTGTGATATGCAGATGTAATTTCAGTAGTCACAATGATGAAAAATAAAGTTGGAATTGTGAGGTTTAAAGTCGTAATAGTGATAAATAAAGTAACTATTGTAAGAGATAAAGTTTAAATTGTCGAAAAATAAAGTTGAAATTTTGAGTTTTAAAGTCGTAATGGTGAGAAATAAAATCACAATTTTACTAAAATTGCAATTGAGATGTAAAAAAAAAGTCGTTATTGTAAGAAATATAGTTGAAATAGTCAGAAATATAGTTGAAATAGTCAGAAATATAGTTGAAATTGTGAGGAATAAAGTTGAAATTGTGAGGAATAAAGTTGAAATTGTGAGGAATAAAGTTGAAATTGTGAGGAATAAAGTTGAAATTGTGAGGTTTAAAGTCGTAATGGTGAGACATAAAATCACAATAAAAAATAAAATTGCAATTGAGATGTAAAGGAATAAAGTCGCTATTGTAAGAAATAAAGAGGAAATTTTGAGAAATATAGTTGAAATTGTGAGGAATAAAGTTTACATTTTGAGGAATAAAGTTTACATTGTGAGGTTTAAAGTCGTAATGGTGATAAATAAAGTCACAATGAAAACTAGAATCGCAATTGAAATGTAAAGAAATAAAGTCGCTATTGTAAGAAATAAAGTTGAAATTGTGAGAAATATAGTTGAAGTTGTGAGGAAAAAGTTAAAATTGTGAGGAAAAAGTTAAAATTGTGAGGAAAAAGTTAAAATTGTGAGGAAAAAGTTAAAATTGTGAGGAAAAAGTAAAAATTGTGAGGAATATAGTTAAAATTGTGATGTTTAAATTTGTAATGGTGAGAATTTGGTCACAATTATTAAAACTAAAATTGCAATTAAGGTATAAAGAAATAAATTCGCTATTACTGTATGTCAAGAAATAGTTGAAAGCTTGAAATTGTGAGAAATTAAGTTGAAATCATGATAAATAAAGTAGAAGTTATGAGAAGTCGCTTTTGTGAGATATACAGTAGTCACACCTTTTTTTTTTTTTATCAAATAGTATTCCACATATACCCACCAGTAACTAATTGTCTGTTTTGAAGTCATCTTTAGATGCAAAAAAAATAAAAAAATTCAAATTTCAAAAGAACTGATCACCTGCCTAACTCTGAAAACCTCTGGGAAAGATCAGCTGGTCTTCCATTACCTGCCATCTTGGCCTGATGAAGGATGGATTTGACCTCGTTGCCTTTAGCGGAGCTGCAGTCTTTGCGCCTCGCGGCTGCGCTGAGACCCAGAGTGCCGTAGTTTGCCTTCACACCACAGAGATAAGCAGTGGCTGTCGCTGCGCTGTCCGGCATCTGCTGGTCCACATTATAGGTCTACCGCAGGGACAAACACAAACAGCATTATTATTACGAGTCCTCAAATCTACATTACCAGCCTCTTCTGTCCAAGCCAGTGAGATCTCTGCACCTTGGAGAGCGCGAGATGAGGGAACGTGTCCATGGCTAGGACACTCTCCTCTCCGGTCTTCCCATCCATCTGTCCCTTCATGATCCTGGCTGCCGTCACAGTGCTGATGCCCATGCCTCATCGCGGGACAAAAACAACACGTTACACTACTTTAAGGCACACAAGTATTATTTGTTTAAATCTTTAGAATGATTTAAAATTGACTAACACATGCATGATTCATATATGATGTATTGATTATCTTAGTCAGTAATATTACACATTTGATCTTTACTAAATATGAAAGTTTTTACTAAACTTTTTGGTATTATCCATACGTTTTATAACATTTGATAAATTAATTGCATAGGCACAATTGACTTCCGTATACTTACAGTAAATAATCGGATTATCTAATCTAAAGTCTCGTAAAATCTCGTATCTTAGGACTTTGACAGCGGTGATTTACACGTGAAATTTGAAGCACACCACATAAACCCAAGCAAGGCCTCGTGCTATTGTTCATTGTGGACGTGTAATATGCAGTAACATTGTAATAATAGTGTAACTTTATACACTGTAAAAGTGATGAGCTGACTTAACTTAAAAAAGGGAGGAAACCTGTTGCCTTAAAATTATTAAGTAAACCTAATGTGTAATTGAAAAAAACAAGTTATGCAGATTTTTTCAATACGTGTGTAGTTTATTTACGTAATAACTTCAACTTTAATAACTTCCTCCCTTTTTAAAAGTTAAGTCAGCTCATCACTTGTTACAGTGTAACGGTGCTTGTTCATGTCTAGAATGATAATTAAAACTATAAAGTTTTAATAATTGTTCTACGAGAAAAGTCAAATTCAAACCACAGCAATAAAGATAATGACACAGAACGATATCGTCAGAATCAGTGTTATTATTTATATATTATTATAGTATTTTTTCATAATTTGAATTGGTTTATTTTTATATTTATTACATACTAATTTTAGTTAAACGTTAGTTTAGTTAGTTTTAGTTTCTTTTAGATATTTCTATTTAGCTTTCATTTATTTTTGTTTTAGTTTAAGATCAAGTAATTTTAGTACTTAAACTTATTTCAGTTAGCTTACATATTTCAGTAAAAAAATTTAGGTTCGATAAGTTTAATATTTTGTTATTTAGTTTAGTTTAGTTTATTTTTTTATTTTTTTCAATGACCACAAACAATTTTTAACAGCACAGATTGAAATCGCTTCAGAAAGATTTTCCTGCTGATAAACCATAAAAACATTGACAGCCAATCAGAATCCACCCGACTTTAAAGATCTCAAGCATTTAAAGTGGCAGACAACATAATAAAAGCACACATTTAAAATAAACAGAACATTATTATCAGTTGGCGTGGACACTAGTTATTATGTTCATCTTATCATTGTTGATGTAAACGGCCTTTATGCTGCAGAAATTAGTGTCTAAAATGTATTGTAATGGGATTTATCCACCATTCCAAACAACTGTTAATTTTGACAAATTCCCCAAATCTGTGCACCACAATAATTGGTACATCTCTGCTAAATTGCTACGGAATCTGTTAAGATTATAAAAATATAAAAGAGAACAATGCAAAACCAAGAAATGCGGTTTTGTGTAACTCACCATCTCCGAGGAAGAGGATGAGATTTTTAGCGCGCCGCATGTTGGGCATCATGGAGAGGGATACATCCAGAGCCTCTTTAGCCTTTCCATACCAAAACTTTGGGTTCTGCTCCTCCGCTTCAAATTAATTCCAGAAAAGAAAGTTTCATTCACTTTGTTTGGAGAAGAAAGAATAACTGTGGAATTGCACTTACCAGGAGAAGCGGAGAAACATCCATCAAAGGCTGCTAAAGCAAATATCCCAATAATCAGAAGAGTCTGTGTCGTGGCCATGGTTCGAGCGACTGCTTGACAGCTCTGTCAGACTCGTCCGAACCCTTCTCTTTATAGTCTAACTTCAGACCAAAGGTCACTTGTACTGTTGACCATGTAGCCTACTTATCATGCATGACAATTTGACATGATATTGACTGAAAACTGCATACTAGATAAGTAAAATGGCATAAGATAATATGTATTGTTTTAAATTAAATTTAAATTGTTTTTTTTTTGCTTAAAACAAGCTAAATTATCTGCCAATGGGATAAGAAAAATAATCTTGTTTCCGTTTGAATTGCACGTACAGTAATAATCACTTTCAATATATATACGACAGCAACTATGAAAGTGCTATTTAATTGATAAGACCGACAAAATGACTAATGTTGTCTTTTAGAAAGTTTATTGATCTGATCTCACATGTTTGACATTTATAATCACAGTGCAAAAGAGCTTTCCATTGTGCAATATATACAAAAAAAATCTGGTTATAAAATAAATGTAAAAAAAAAGAAGAAGAAAAACTTTACATTTATATACACAGCATTGCACATCTGCAGAGAACCAAACTTCAATATAAACAATTTGGGTTATACATCTCCAAAAAGCCCAAAAAGAGTCCTGGGGCCTCATTCGCTCATGTAATGGAGTCTGTCATCTTGCGACAAGCCAAAACCCAGCGGTCAGTGCGATAAGAAGCCCTGAGAGCGTGTGTCTACAGCCACCGGAGTCATGAAGACGCAGCGGGCAGTTGGTGTACGGCTCCAGGCATGCTGCGTACGCCATGGCGTGGGCCACGTAGTTCTGCTCCTTGACGCCATGAAAGAGGTGAGCCATCGGGCCTTTGGCGTAGATAGCCACATCTTCCCCTCCGTGAGTCTCTGACTCTAAAGGAACCGCAGCTTGTTGCATGTACTCTTCATCAACTACAAGCAGAATAAGATAATCTATGATAGATACATATAAATATATATACATATATACAGGGTGTGATTTGTGAAAAAAACAGAGGGGGGGATGTTTTGAAACATTTTTATTCATAAAAATAAATCATGAGAACATGAACTTTATCAGTGCATTTGCAGGAATTGTAAAAAAAAATGTCTTATTAACTCATGAAGTAGCCTAACGCAATATGTTTACTCTAATAGCTTATCTTCCCCCACAATCTTTCCACAGACCAGTGATCATGCAATAACGTTAACTTTACATCGCGATGCTGAGCTACAGTGAACTTATAGAAAAGACAGATGCATTATCTGTGTTAGCAATTTGCTTTATTCGCGTGAACTGGACGCGCGAATGAGGCTATAAGCCCCGCGCTAAACGCCTCATTCGCGCCGCAGGACCTCTGGACGCGCGTAAACGCGTCTTTACATTGACTTAACTTTGAAATCACTCGCGCCAGGCGCTCAAGAGTGAGTGAGTAATCATTTTAAAATAAATTGACTTTAATCAAACCACGGATCCGTGATAAGTTTTGTGATCCGTTTCGCCACTAGTGTAGTAGCACTGATCACTTTGACCGGGGATACAAATAATTAAGCAGAGGCAGGGATACATTGACCAGAAAGGGGGAATTCCACGCATATAAACTCAGAATTGCGGATTATAAGGTTTGAATTGCCAGATGCAAATTCGGAATTGCAAGATATAAAGTTCGAATTGCAAGATATAAACTCATAATTGCCAGTTATAAAGTTTGAATTGTGAGATATAAACTCAGAATTGCAGATTATAAGGTTTGAATTGCAAGATGCAAATTCGGAATTGCAAGATATAAAGTTTGAATCGCAAGATATAAAGTTTGAATCGTCAGTTATAAACTCGGAATTGCAAGTTATAGGCCCTATTTTTAACGATCTAAGTGCATGGGCAAAAGTGCACGCCGCAATAAAGTGCACGGCGGGCGTGTCCGAATCCACTTTTGCTAGTTGAACGACGGGAAAAATGGTCGGTCTAAAAGGGTTGTCTCTATTGAGTAATGAGTAATGGGTGTGTTTTGGGCGTAACGTGCAAAAAAAAACAATCAGAGTGTAATATCCCATTCGAGTTGCGCTCGCGGCATAGCGGATTCGCTATTTACATGCCGCAATTTTGAAACGGAAAGACTGAACACTTCTCCAGAGCGCAAACGGATCTGCTCGTGCGAGAGGTTAAAATCCATCCAGACCATCTACGGGACAAGCCGAATTCCACCATTTCTTTATGTACACAATAATAATATTTTACATTGTAATCCTTTTTATTTTTAATATTTGGCATGTTTGTGTGATGTGCGTCCCTGTGTGTGTAATAAGCAGAATGTACGTGCGTTGTGGACTCGTCTATGTGCAAATTACTAACATTATGTTCTTTAAATAAAAAAATTAAAAAAATTGCGCCATTGACTTTAGACCAGGTTTCAGTCGGTCAATGGCTCAGTCTATTTCAGTTCCTCAAAATATCAACGCGCCAACAATGCGCCTGAACACACCTCATTTTCAGACCAGCAACCTATAGGCGCACAAATGGGCGCTAATGCATTTACTATTTAAACAACGTGGCGCAGGACGTGAAAATGATAACTGCGTCGGGCTGAAACTAGCAAAAAACACTTGCGTCTTGCGTTTACTTCTTATGATGTAAGATATCCCAATTCTGAAAAAAAAGGCTGAATTGTGGGATAAAAAGCAATTAACGTTTTAATTTTTTTAGTCTGTGGTGGAAAAAAAGCTGCTTCCAAACCTTTCAGTGATCGTTTCTTAAAATATATATTTTTTTCTTACTCCAAAGAACTTTTTAACAATAAAAAGATAACTTTTTTCCACTATAAAGAACCTTTAGTGGGATGGAAAGATTCAATGGATGTTAAGCTTGAACCAAAGATGCCAATAAACAATATTTATTTTTAAGAGTGTAGGTAGGTACTAATTATGTGAACACTTACAATAATCCACTGCTGAAACGTTTCCTCTTGTTCCGTTCACATGAACGTATCCTGGTCCGTTAGCATACAAGATACTAGTGAATGGAAGACTATCCTCAGCCTTCTTGGGTGCCAGACCTGAAAGACAAATTAACAAGTTAAAAAGTGCATGAAGCACCTTGGGTTCAACAGAGTCCGAATGAAGCCCGACATTCTGAACTCAAACCTAATATCTAATTTCTATTGAAACGTGTAAAGTTCGTCATGTATTTAACCCTCTAGTGCTTTTTGGTCTTAGAATTTTTTTAATACATCAGAATGGTATGACACTTGGTAAAGATTTTAGCACTTGCTATTTGATAAAAAAAAAATGGTTAAAGGTTAAATGCTCCTAAAAAATAGTCACTTGTACTTCACGTGGTCAAAAATGACCAAATTGGAAATGAATAGCAAACTAATTTCATTTAGTGGAAATATTTGGTAATGTGCCCAAACAAAATGTACTTACTCTAGACTCTAGAGTACTTTTGACAAAATGAATAGGTCATCATAGCTTTTTATTCTTAAAATTGTAATTATTTAAATGCAAAGACAGGAAGAAAGCTACCAAAAATAGGGTTCCCTCTGGGAGTGTTTCCACCAAAAGTGAAGACGTGGGAATGATCTGCAGTCACAACAGTGAGAGTGTCCGATTCGCTGGTCAGCTCAGACGCTCTCTGAATTGCCCGGTCAAACATGATGGTTTCAGTCAGAGCAAGATTGGCAACGCCCGTCATGGTGTCCATGGTCTATTCTACCTCGTAAAACACAAACGGAGATGTGTTTCACTGTTAGCAGAATATTTTGATAAAGCAGTACAACACCACAGCAAATGATAAATACTCATCTTCCACAAAGAGAAAAAACCCTTTAGGATTCTTGCTGAGGATCTGAATGGCTTTCTCTGTCATGTCCACAATAGAGGGGTCACGGGTACGATTCCTAAACACTTCAAATCTCATATCTTTGGGTTCAAACAGACCTGAATGAGAAAAATGTATGAGAATATCATCGTGGCAGACTTGACAATGCAGAATCCTTGTGAACTGGCATTACCCATCAGGCAGTCTGTTGTTTTAACATCCACTGCATTAAGCTGATCACTGTTCCAGACATACTGGGCGTTCCTTCCCTAATAAACAAAACAGACAAGATTGTAGCAGGGGTTTACAATCACAAATTTGTGCTGTGGTAAATGGATTTCTTGGCGATACCTTACGAGCATTTAGCCAAACGTCAATGAGGTTCCTTTTGTCTTTGCGATCCCCTTTGCGAGAGGATGAAGAGGGGTATTCTGGATCAGGCGTACCCTTGGGTGTCATGTACATACGGCCACCGCCAAGAATTACCTACAACAGAGACACATATTTGACATTTACCAACCTCCCGTCTCAAAAAGGTTAAAGTTTAGTTATTTCACTGATGCATTTGGTATTAAAACAGGGCTATGCAGTTTCGGGAATTTCTTCGCTGTATTCTCGCTTTTTGCTCGCAGGTTTCTCTATAGAGCGCCCCCTATAGTTTCAGAATAGATATTTGACAACACTGTCGAAAAACTCGTTGTCGACTCTCAGATACCAGAGGCTAGTAGATCAACGACATCAAAGCAGACGGGACATTCTTTACAACGTCTTCTTCATTCGGGTTTGAACAGCGTGAGGGAGCGCAATAATGACAGAATTTTAGCAGATTTTTTTTGCCGTAAAGCAATTCGTTACATCGCGAGACCTGATATCACGCGATACTTCCTGATGCGGCGGCCGGCGGCCCAAAGTTGCAAGTGTGTTTTTTCCGCTCACAGGCGATAGGGGGTGCGAGACGACCACCATTCAACCCGAAAAAAAGTTATATAACCATTCCAATGACTTCGAAGCTGTTCAGTTAAGATAAAAAAACCTGCATAGTTCCCCTTTAAAGGCACAATATGCAGGATTTCCGTTTTTTGACAAACAGCGACCCCTAGAGTCGCTGTGGAGTGCTTGTATTTAACGTTACTGTCGTAAACACCACTCCGTCTCTGCTCGCGCGGCCTGATCCCCTCCCCCCCCCCCCCTGTATACCGGCACCTGTTCAGTAGGATGAAAGTGTCGGACATCGAACGGGCACAGATAGACTACGAAGATGTCTACTGACCAGGTTGTGTCAGTTACATCGCTGTTGCATCCTTTGCTGCTTTTTAGCTCTCGTCAACGAGTGAAAGCCTGACGCGGTCAGTTTCTCGTTTTCTTTTCCTTGACTCTTTCGACCGCACTTTCTTCGTTTTCTTCGTCGACTCTGCCATGATTCACGTCTGAAATGTGTGCTAGTGTCTTCCATAGAAGCTGCTTCGTATGTTGTTGATGTATGTGACGTCGTGCCGTAAAGCAAGTCGTGATTCTCATGAGATTTGGCGGGGCGCCACCTCTCAAACTTGCATTGCTGGTTTTCATTGCTGGTTTAGTTTGTCACCTAAAAATGTAACTGTGACCAGTGTGATGAAACGAGTTAAAGTAGAGATGTTAAAAATAGTGGCTGTTTGATAGAAAGTATCAAACTTGAAACTTGAACAAACATGTTCCAAAAAACTCTATATAGTACAAATAGAATATAGTACAGTACAGAGGGCCTCGAAATGGCGAATCATTTTTGTGAGTCTGTTCATTTATATGAACCATCTGAATGAACAAATTCACTATAACAAATCAGACAGTCAAATAGTAATTATTTGTGTGTGCAGCTGTGCAGAATTAGCCTGGCTCCACCCTCCTACGTACTTCCGCTCAATTTTCATTTTCCGTACGTCGTCTAGGTTTGCGGTATATTCGCGGGTTTTCTCCAGACAATTTATTTTCTGGTCCAATCAGCGAACAGAGGGAGTGGCTGAGAACGATGACGTTGAGGTTGTGCGCTAGTTTGAGTTGTAGTTTCGTCACGACCAAACGTTAGCGATTGGTTACGGCAGATCCAGAGTGGCTCTGGGCCGATCCAATAGTTTTAAACACACCTTGAGTACCCGCCTTCAAGGAAGTTAACGCTTGTCAATGGGGAGTACCCAGACACTCTGTACAAATGAAATGTACGAGAGTCTGGTAGGACCAGGCTAGTGCAGAATACCATCACAAGCAGTTATTTATAAACTTCTGGCATGAAACATTGGGGCTCACATCAATGTCGGTGTTGGTCACGAGCTGCGTGGCGATGTCGGAGCAGCCCTGGCGGCGGGCGGCGGAGGGCACGTCTGCGTCGCTGTACCAGCTCCGGCTCACGGAGTGGGCGTAGGCCCCGGCGGGTGAAGCGTGCTGGACTCTGGTGGTGGTCACAATGCCCACAGACTTTCCTTGATACACACACAACCACACACCATCACATCCCACATGAGTAAGGCAATCTGCACTCTTTAAAATAAAGCTTCTTTATTGGCATCTATCCCAGACTGTAACATAGTATCGCCCAGATCCGGCCCACATCTGGTCCGCGTGTAATCCACATGTACCAGATGTGAGCCGGATCTGGGCCAACACTATGTTGCTGTCTGGGATAGATAGGAAGGGGGAAAAAAGGGTTATTTTAAGAAGTTTTCACTGAAAGTTGCTTTTGGTAGAACCAAAAATGGTTCTTCTATCTAGGGCATTGCTGTGAAAACCCCTTCATTTTTAAGAGTTTGTGGCAAGGGTGTAGAGTTACATTCAAGCTATTGAATAAAAGGAATGAATAAAAAAAAAAATCACAGGAAATTTTTTTTTAAATATGTCGTTTTGGTGATCAAAGATGAGTTTTAAAGGTACACTGTGTAGTTTTTTAAGTATTTTATACTAAAATCAATGTCTTTATTCATAAATATGTCCTCATTGGTGTAAAATGACCTCTGCCAATGATCTGACTTATCCTCGTAAGCGAAGAATTTCTTATCTTTATTTACAAGGGACGGGTAAGTCCTCGGAGGCTTCTATGTTGTTCCGCCATCTTGAAAAACTATAATAGCAGAGAGGGACAAAAAGCACTAGTCTACCTCAACGCATTTTCATTCAGAGCTAGCGTCACGTGACTGAAACCAATCCAGCCGAGACGGACACGGAGATCAGCGAGAGGCGCTTGTCTGCACTGCACGGTACTTCATAACGCAGGATCATACTCATGCCGAGACACAGGAGATGCGTTTTACAGTCTGTGATTCACTGTGACATTTGTTTGTTAGTTGTGTGGCGAGTTGCAGTTTGTTTGAAATAACGAACCTCATCACCCGAAAGAAAACTCGATGAAGGGCTATTGGAAGACATGTTGTCAGAGCTTCTTGGCACATGCGGCTACAACATGCATTTGAAAAGCGAGGCGCTAGAGAGCACAATTGGTTTGAATGCAAAATACAATTTCACTGCTAGATGGGAGAAATTCCTACACAGTGTACCTTTAAGCGATAAAAGGCAAGACAAGACCAAACAGTCCATATGACTTGTGCACTATTTTTGGTTGAACTATCCCTTTAAGAACAACAACAACAAAAAACAACAACAACATAGTGATAGTGAGGCTAAATGGAAAATACCTTGTGTTTTGGCACGATGCAACACTGAGAAAACCTCATTGCCAAATGTTGTGTTGCACTCATAGGCCACGGCTTTGGCACTCAAGCCCACCGTCTTGGCATTGGCCTTCACACCGCAGTGATACGCAGTCGCTGTGCTGGCACTGTCCGCCACTTGCTTGTCAACGCTATACGTCTGTTTGGAAACACATCACACAACTTTAAATAATTATAGTGTTAAAATGAACGGCCGTTAGATAAACAATCTCCTTAGTAGTCCATCATTCCCCCTCAGTCATGTGTGTTTTCAGGGGCATCTGAATTCCTCCAGATTTTTTTCTTTTTTACTTTGTTTGATATTAAAGGTGTTATTTGTATTTTTTTCCGATAACCCAGAATCTCAATATGGAAAATGAAAAATGCAATCTCAAACTTTTTCATACACCGCATAACCAAAACATGTATTTTTTCTTGCATAACACAAGACTAGTTACTACTTACTACATAGACAAGTTACTAATGATGTCTTCGGCTGATTAGCATAGTGATAAAACAGTGTGGGAAATGAGGATCTTTAGACCTTTGACAGGGCGACATATGGAAACGTATCCATGGCCAAAACAGTCTCCTCCCCCGAGCGTCCTTCCATCTGTCCTCGCAGTATACGGGCGGCTGAGACCGTGGACACACCCATCCCTGAAGGATGAACACACACAGCCTTGCTGTCACTTATAATATCACAACTTGACCCTGAGCTGAGCTGAGCCTGAAACCATTCATAAACTCGACAGTAAAATATGGGGTAAGAAGTAACAGGTGTGCGCGTAATATACAGTCAACCAATCATTATCGCAAAACAAACCCATTGCGCATTATCCCACTTATTATGCAGCTACTTACCAAATTAAACATACATGTGTCATTAAATCAAGTATTCAAGAGAGCAGTGTAAAAATGGCCAGTTATAAACCCTAGTGAAAAGATTGTGCACTTGTAGTGTACTTCAAATTTTAGAAGTGCACATTACAAGTACCGCAAGTTACTGTATGTAATCAGATTACTTTTTTCAAGTTACTAGTAAAGTAATGCATTACTATTAAAATTACAACAAAATATCGGAGTTACTTTTTCAGATAAGTATGCAGGTTATTTTGTTTTCCCATATATTGACGGACAGCTCTCCTGTCTTCATGTTGAGAGGAATCGAAAGTGCAGAGGCGTTGTGTGTGTGAACATGGTGTAGTTGTAGATCTAGTCTAAGTGTGAGCATTTACTCATCTCACTTCCACAAAACACATTCAGTATTCCTCAAAATGAATAAAAACAGTGAAATGCAAACTCAGAATATTACACAAATCGGCAATAATTAAATGTTAAATAACACAAATATACTTTATGCATTTAATCTCACTTTATTAACCAATGACTGCAAAATGACTACATACACATCACATTTGTTTATTGTTGTTGTTTTTATTGCTGAAGTAAGAGTGTTGATCTTTCTTCTTCCTCACTCCAGAATGGCAGCACGGCTGAAAGGTTAGTTTGAGCGGCGCCCTCTACTGTACACGTGTGGATTTGCCTTTCCTTCAGGCTTATTCATTTCACTTTTGGTGCGAATGAGCCTTTACATTAGCCCAAAATATAACGTTTTGTTATCAAAAAACTGACAAGCAAGCCCAGCCCAAGAGAGAAAAGGTAACACAAAAGTAAAGCAACGCAAGTTAGTTACTTTTTTAGGTAGTAACGCAATATTGTATTGCATTACTTTTAAAAGTAGCTTTTCCAAACACTGCTTAATAGAGACTATACTTGCAGATAACATAATAAAAGGCCACTTAGGAGCTCTTAAAGTGAGTATACTTTCATGATTGTTTCTTTACAATTTAAATCATTTTTAATAAGTTATTGTTTTAATTAAAACAATTTAAATAAGTCCCCCTCAGGTCAATCAAACTCATCTTTGATCACCAAAATGACACATTTAAACGTTTTTCCTTGTTTTTGTTTTGTTTTTTTGTTATGCATTAAAATATCTTGAATGTAACTCGACACCCTTGCCTCATTTAGTATGTGCGGTTCTATGAATATGCAAATGAGCCCCGCCTCCACTCACTCACTCACTCAGAGATCCACTGGTTGACGATCACACGTTGATCTGATTGGTTACAAGGTAGTGTGTGACGTCAGAAACAAACCGTGTTTTTGAGACTGTCTTTGGTTCACTGCAGTTTTAAGGAGAACATACTCAGCAATGCTGTCGACTTATGAATTTGCCCAGCGTATTAAAAACCCCACATAGACATATAAACAAAATTCAAATCTGGATTTTCACAACAGGGGGACTTTAATAATCTTTTAACACGCTTTAAAGTGTACTCTATTGTGATGTGTTGACTAACATACTAAAGCACATGTAAAATATTTGATTATCATTTTAACGGTGTTATTCAATATCACATATAAAGCTAATATATTTTAAATGTACTTAATTGCATCTTCCTCATTAAAAATGTGAAATTACAAATATATTTAAATATATGACACAAAAGTTTAAATTGAAATGACATTAAAGTATATTTTAGTTTGCCATAAATGCTTGTCAGTGCTATTTTTCAAAGTAATTGTGAAATTACATATACTTTACATATACAGTACTACTTAAGCTCTACTGGGTAAAAAAGCACTCTTAAAGGTGCATTGTGTTATATTTAGGAGGATCTGTAGACAGAAATGCAATATAATATACATAACTATGTTTTCAGTGGTGTATAAAGACCTTACATAATGAACCGTTATGTTTTTATTACCTTATAATGAGCATTTCTCTATACACACACCGCGGGTCCGCTTACATCGACATGTTTCTACAGTGGCCCTGAACGGACAAACGTGTTTCGTCACTGTGTTGTTCTTCATGCAAAGAAGCTTTAGCTAAAGTCAGCGAGTAAAACACTGACACAATGATGAACACGTAACAATAATACTCGCAATAACAGCGTTTTACTGAGAAATAAAGTAAACCTAATTTCTTAATGTATCTTTGTAAAGAAACCTCATTGCTGAACTGGCTACTCTCAGCTGTCTCAGACAACGACATCACTTCCTGTCGGCCACCGGAACTTCTGTTGGGTGCAATTCGCAACCTCACCACTAGATGCTGTTAAAGATCACACACTGCACCTTTAAGTGAACTATTGCATTTAATATAAATTTGAACTATAATACATTTTCATTTTTTCCAGTTACTTCAGCATTTAAGTATATTATTTTAAAGTATATTATTTCTGTACTTATTATGCTAAAGTGTCTATATATAGTGCTGGGCAACTAGCATCCAAAATAAAAGTTTATGTTTACATAATGTGTCTGTACTGTGTATAATTATTTTGTATATATAAATACAAACATTTAAAAAATAGTTGCATGTATACTGTATATATATATGTATACATAATTTATATTATACACTCTAAAAAATGCTGGGTTGTTTCAACCCAATTTTGGGTAAAATATGGACAAACCCAAACTTTGGGTTAAAAATGTAATGTAAAAATTTAACCCAACGGCTGGGTTTGTCCATATTTTACCCAAAATTGGGTTGAAACAACCCAGCATTTTTTAGAGTGTATATAAACATAAATATTGTATAGATAAATAACACATTTTTCTTAAATATATACATGCATGTGTGTGTATTCATATATACAAAATAATTATACACAGTACACACACATAAACACAAACTTTTATTTTGGATGCGATTAATCGTTGCCCAGCACTATATATATGTATATATATGTATATATATATATATATATATATATATATATATATATATATATATATATATATATATATATATATATATATTACCTATATATAGATTTGAAATATCATATTTTATATATATATATATATACACTCTAAAAAATGCTGGGTTGTTTCAACCCAATTTTGGGTAAAATATGGACAAACCCAGCCATTGGGTTACATTTTTCAATTACATTTTTAACCCAACGTTTGGGTTTGTCCATATTTTACCCAAAATTGGGTTGAAACAACCCATCATTTGTTAGAGTGTATATATAAAAAATTATATTGAAGGCTTAGTGTATTTCAAATCTCAACAAAATCATTAATAATTACTAAGAAATTGTACTGTTGTAATGTAGTTTGATAGGCCGATCCACTGTGTTCAGTTGTGTGTATAACTCACCGTCACCGAGGAAGAGGATGGTGTTTTTGGCGCGGTGCGCTCGCAGTGGCAGCGCTAGGGCCGTCTGAAGCGTCCTCCTGGCCTGATCGTTCCAGTACACCGGCTCCTTCTCCCATTCATCTGCACACCAGAACAAACATGACGCTTTAAACAACTTCTCCTTCTCAGAAACAGCGTTGGCCCGAGGCAGTAACTCCTCTGAAGAGGCTCCACCGCAAACCTGCCCTGACAAGACCTGAGCGCTTCCCAGTCACACTGGTGTAAACCTACACGCAACTTCTCAAAGAGCCACCAAAACTCTGGAGGATCCGGATCCAACACACCTACACGCGAGACACCCACGACATTACCTGTCTACCCACCGAGCGCTAATGTTAGCACAGTGTGGACAATAGGAGCGCTGTCTTACCCACGGGCTCAGCGCTGCAGCCGGTGTTCAGGAGGAGGAGGAGGAGGGCCACAAGCAGCAGCACCCCGGGGGCCCGGCTATAAACCAAACACATCCCGAGACCAGGAGAAGCGGAGAGACTTCAGTGCACCTCGACGCTGGAAAGGAGTGTCTCCAGCAAACCTCCAGCCCCTGCTTTTTAAACCCAGGGTGTGTGTCAGGGCCCCAGACAGCCCATAGGCTCGCGCTGACGGTGCGGGACCACACAGGGCCAGGAAGCCCCTCGACTTCTCGTCCAAATCCGGCGTTTTTTTTTTTGTTTTAGAAGCTCTTCCTTGTTTCTTTTCTTCCTTTGCTTTTCCCAGCTCTCCTCTAGGAAGCCGAACGGCCCCTTTGATGTGGCAAATTGCACTAATGTGTGTTTTTCATACAATGGTTTAATCGGCGGGAGAAAAAGCAGCATTCAGTTTTGGCACTCAAACCACACTGCCTTTTTGTTGTTGTTATTATGACTTGGAAAATGAATCCAGGGTGTGAGAAACGTCAAGCACGCCAATTCTTGTAAGGTTTCGTACTGGGATGTAGGCGACTAGTAGCATTGGCCCTGAAATGTCAAAACCGTGTTGACCTTAGTGAAAAAAAAAAGTGTGCTTAATTATATTGAATGCGCACTTCAAATATAAGTGTAATTATAAGTGTATACGTTAAAAACTGTATGTTTGCAGATTAAGTGAGTACACTTTCATGACACTTCTTTTAAAAATGCTGGGTTGTTTCAACCCAATTTTGGGTAAAATATGGACAAACCCCAAATGTTGGGTTAAAAATGTAATTTAAAAATTTAACCCAACGGCTGGGTTTGTCCATATTTGACCCAAAATTGGGTTGAAACAACCCAACATTTTTTAGAGTGTACACGTAAATAGTGCGCTTTGTAATAATATCATGTTTTTGTTTTGTTTTGTTTTACAAAGATTTACTTTAAATTACAAATCATTGTTTAAACAATGTTTTGTCCTGCTTTAAAGAAGCACACTTATTTTGATGTGTGACTAACATACTAAAGCACATAAGTATTGTGTTATTTGATATCACATTTATATTTTGAATGTACTTAATCATTACAAATGTGTAGTTCAATTACATTAGAGTGCATTAACCATATTTCAAAGACATATTATACAATTACACATAAAGTTGTGGATCAAAAACAAAACACAAGTTCATCTAATTGCATTTAATACACATTTAACTAATACATTTTCATTTATTTGTACATTTAAGTGTCTGAAAACATTACAGTTCACAGGTAATTAAGAGAAACTTTTTCCCTACTAAGTGCACTTTTTAAAAGTATGCTAAAGTGCACTTCTTTTCCAGAAGGTGTAAATCAGACTAACTGTTGACTGTAGCAGTATTTCACATTAATATTTACATATGCAACAATGAAGCATGGAGGAAAAATACAGCGCTGACTCTGTCCCAAACAAGTCAAGACGAGGAAGAACTTGTTATTATGCCAAGTACATGTTTAGTTGTTGACAGTTGCCGACCAACCTCTTTATGTAGATACAGAAGATAGTATATTTATGTAGATTTATATAGATTATTTATATGATGTGCGATCACATCGGCTGTTTTAAGAGTCAAAAGTATGTTAATATTTGTATTTTATTTATATAATGTGAAGATAATTAAAGATTGCAGACATATACGTAACACAGGTAACGTTTTATACTGTTACTATATATATATATATATATATATATAATAAACATTACCACATATATATATATATATATATATATATATATATAAACACAGGTAACGTTTTATACTGTTACAATATATATGTATATATATATGTATATATATATTTAAATAATTAACATTACCACTATATATATATATATATATATATATATATATATATATATATATATATATACAGTACATATATATATATATATATATATATATATGTGTGTGTGTGTGTGTGTGTGTGTGTTATATGTATACTGTATATGTGTGTGTGTGTGTGTGTGTGTGTGCGTGTTATATATATATATAAACTGTATATGTGTGTGTGTGTGTTATATGTATACTGTATGGAGATTGGTCATACACACTACTACCCATAATTATTCTTATGAATAACTGTAGCTATATATTGAACAATGGTGTCTTTTCTTTGACTGCTGTCGCTGTTGTTTTATGTAAACAATAAACCAATTTAAGTCCATGCGTTACAGTGATTTTACTTTAGTAATTGATGGTTTGCTGACTAACTTTGCACCCTTGGAGTGTTTTGTGGGAAATAAGCGTAAGCAGCATTTTTCTTCAATGAGGTAGTGGAGAATTAATGTTGTAAAAATAGAGAGAGACAGAGAGAGACAGAGAGGAGAGGGGAAAAAAAACCCCGGAAGAGGACGATATGAAGGAGTCCAGGAGCGTGGAGTTTATATCCAGAAAGGCTCAGTTCTGCAACACTGTTAATGAGGCTTGAAGAGCATCTCGTCTGTATCGCACGGACACGATGTGCAACTGCACTGCGGACTCCACACTCATTTGTGGCAAATCAAGCAGCTAATAAAAGCGGAAATATGAACCGTTCTTTCACTGAGGCCTCACATGATGTGTGACCACACTGCACGTACCAAAATATGAGCGGGGGAACTCAATCCTCGGCGAGCCGGGACACGTCAGGCCATTGTTATGGTAGGCACTGCTCTTAAGGGCTGAACTTGAGATTAAGCTAATAATGAGTTGCGGTAAGCCTAAAACCAGCTCAAGCTCTATTTGGGAACTATTTTCCATTCTCCTTCTAAGGTTTTCCCATAGCCTTTACACTGGAAGTGGTGTTATCCAAAAACCTTAACTAAACAGAGACTATACATCTGTTTTGGATACAAAAACTGAAATGCAGTGTTGGAGAATGCAACGGGTGGTAAAAATCTTCATTTTTGCCCTACTATAGCCTACACACTGTTATGCATAACAATTACATATAAACTTATATAGACATTTGCAGACTTTTAAATAACTATGTGGGTTAATGACATCAATTATAAATTTGAGCAATTAAAGAATAAATAAATTATTAGCTCTAAATTATTAACACTAAAACAATAAAAAAAAATCTTATCTTATAGATGCTAGTTAACTTTTCAGGTAGGTACCAAGGCAACATTTTTTATTTTCATTAAGGGCCCTTTCACACCTACCTTGTTTGGTCCGGACTTTCTGACTTTTCAGTTTGGTCCGAATCAAAATTGCAGGTGTGAAACCTCCCCTGGACCACGGTCCGGACCAAACAGACGAAATTTGGTCCGATGAAAAGAGGTAGTCTCGGTCCGGATCAAACTGAACAAAGGTTTGGTTCGTTATAGTGTGAAAGCATTTTCTGTAAGGTTTGGACTTTCGGACTATTTACAGGAAGTTCCGGTGGTTCACGCGTAGCCGAAGAAGACAAAGATAGCAGGAAAAATTAGCTGTGGTAGCACATGGGGAGAGGAGGAAACAAGGTTTTTATTTGAAATATGGTCTGACGACATAATAAGAAGTCAACTGGAAAAACGCTTGCAGTCTTTTCCTCCTTTCCTTCCTGTAGTAATACCATAATAATAACAATATAGTTTCAACAATATGCGTCTGTTCATTCATTGTTGTCAAACTTACCCGCCGATTTGACAACACGCTGACGACAGACGCACGTCCGTGTACAAACCAATCAATGTCGAGATGGAGCGCACAGAGATGATGACGACAGGACGCAAGCATGTCATGTACAGTTCTTTAGTGCGCTCGCATAATTGCAATGTGAAACCAAACCAAAACTTACCGAATGTATAAAATGTATCAAAACATGAACTTTTGTTCGGACCTTGCTGCGGACTTTCAGGTGTGAAAACGCCCTTAAGGCAAGTGCACACTACAGGATTTTAAAACGTTGGGCTGAACTGTGCAGTTCACACTACATGACTTGCTCTCTGTGAAATCAGGAGTGTTCAAGTTGTTGAGCTGTTCACACCACACGACACAACGTGATTGATCCGCAACAGGAGGTAACTCACTACACGAGGTGACAACAACTCTGTCAGCCAACGATTCTATCGTGTCTACAAACCACGTTTTATCACGAAGAAATCACGCGATAAAACGAACCGGAAATGACGCAATACAGCACGCGCGCCACTACCCAGCGAAGAAGAACACAAGTGCACAACACGCGAGTCTTTGTTTGAATATGGACGTCAGACAGAAATTAGTGCTGCAAACTGTTTGCGCGATGATTTGCTCTGAAAAAAATAAAATAAAATTCCCATAGACAGTATATAAACGGTATTTTCCCAGTGACCTCAACCCATGCCTTGCTCTGATTGGCTGTAGCTCATGGCATCACATGTGGTTGAGTCGTGCGACAGCTCCAGATATCTAGCATGCTAGATATTTTTCTGGGCTCGGCGACGCGTCCGCGAGGCGTCTGCGAGCGTCTTTGATGCGTTGTTGGCTCTTTCATACTAACAGATTGGCGAGCGTTCATCGGCCGCTAATCCCCCGCGATTTGCACGCGATAACAACCCGACCTGTCGGCGAGCTCAACGATTTGCAAATCGGGCTTAAATCGGGCTTAAAATCCTGTAGTGTGAACTAGGCATTAGTTAACTTGATGTACTTAAATAGCTCAACTTAAAGGGGTGGTTGATTATGATTTCACTTTTCTAACTGTAGTTAGTGTGTAATGTTGCTGTTTGAGCATAAACAACATCTGCAAAGTTACAACGCTCAAAGTTCAAAGCAAAGGAAGATATTTGCTTTTAAAGAAATCGTTTTTTAAGGACTACAACAAACGGCTGGTAGGAACTACACGACTAGTGACATCACCAGCCCTATAATTTACATAAACCCCGCTCCCGGAATATAGATTATCAAGACATAATATGCTAATCACTGATTAGAAGATAACTACACATAAGCTACATAAATTCATCAACTAACCATTCAGAAATATCCTGTTGCTTTTACATGTAGTAACTTATTCTGGAGTCTCTCCATCTTTCTGACTTTCGGTTTGAACATAAACATTTTCAGTGCATATGTGTGTGTGAAGTAAAAGGACACAAGCTCCGCCCACTGTGCCGGGAGCATGCTATATAAAAATATCTGTGGGGTATTTTGAGCTAAAACTTCACATACACACTCTGGGGACATCAAAGACTTATTTTACATCTTGTGAAAAGGGCATTATAACACCCCTTTAATAAAACATAAAATAAATAAAAATGATAGACATAGAAAATGCAAATGATACAATAAAAACTAGTTTAAAATATTACTAAAACTACAGTAGTATCTCAATGATACTAACATAGCACTCTTATGTGAATATCAATAAATCTCTTAATATAAGATACAATTATTCAATATTTCAATTCAATTACATCAGTAGTAGTAGTTCATTACCTAATAAACTTGTAAAGTTAATTAATTTCAGAACTAGTTCAGCAGGAATTTTTCGAAATGCCAATGGAGAAAATAAGAAAAATACTTCCTTAGCCACGGCCACTAGAAAACTGGTCAATCACTAAACTGCAGTTCTTCAATCAATACTTAAAATAGTTTAGGACGAGTTTAAGAAATTCAGAAAAATCTACATTTAAAGCACAAAGAAGAAGAAAAGGAATAGTTTTGTGGATATATTCAAAGATATATTCATCTTTGTAAAAAATGGAATCTAATGCCATGAGTATGAAAAATTACAGCTTTAATAATGTATATAATAAATTAAAGCGGACCCAGCGCTGACCCCTGTGGAACACCATGAGTAACTGATACTGATACATGTCTTTAATAGTTCTTAACTTTCACACAAGCTGTTGGATCCATTTAGTCATCATCTCAAAAATAACAATACAAGACAAGAGCACAAATCCATATGGATAATCAAAATGTACTAGAGCCATACATGACATCATGACATTTATGTGAATTGAAATCTCAGAATAGCAATGGAAGTAGGTTTCCAGTAAACAAGAAACTCTTTACATCTGGTAGAGCACTTCATTGGAGAAAAGGAGCAGAACCTTTACAGTAATACCATTGAGTTTCCAGAGCCTAAATGTGACCCTGGACCACAAAACCAGTCTTATGGATACATTAAAAAAAAAAAAAATCGATGTTTGGTTTGTTAGGATTGGACAATATTTGGCCGAGATACAACTATTGAAAATCTGGAATCTGAGGGTGCAAAAAATGGATACATTGAGAAAATCTCCTTTAAAGTTGTGCATTTATGTTCACGATTGTGCTGCATTCACTCACACAATTAAATGTTTTATATATTTACGATAGGAAATTAAAAAAATATCTTCATGCAACATGATCTTTACTTAATATCCTAATGATTTTTGGTATAAAAGAAAAATCTATAATTTTGACCCATACAATGTATTGTTGGCTATTGACACAAATATACCCGTGCGACTTATGACTGGTTTTGTCGACAATCTCGTCTGATTGGTGTCTGGTGGATGTGTTCCTAAACAAGACTTTAAGGCACACTTTAACCCACGACTTTGATTATGTAAATATGTAATGTTTATGCATAATGTCATACTTTCATATTTTCATACTTTCATATTTTCAATTTTCATACTTTCCTACATAGAAAATAATCAACCTTACAATGAAACTGCAGTATCAGGTTAAGCATTAGCAAACACAGCAGTTACACTCGAACAGCCTGTTGTGACCCATCCTCTACAAAACACCAAACAATAGCTGGCAAACTTTCTGACCTCTAAATAGCGTCAGAGCAATAAATTACTGACGTAAAATAGCTTTACTACCCCCTTAAGCATTCTGTTTTATGCTGAGAAAAAACAGCACTCGCTGCATTTGAAATTATGAATGTTCAAACTTTAGTTTTGAAAAGTAAGCAGATTGGCAGAGTCTTGTCTATATCACTTACAAAAATTTGAGAAATAATTTTTTTTTTTATTCTTGGAGGTTGTTTAATGGTTTATGATCTGGTTTGCTTACACCCAATTTCCAGGTTTGAATCCAGGTCCAGTGATATTTTGGAAGCAATTACTCTAAGGTTGTTCTAGATCATGTCAACAAGAAATGCAGGCGGTCAATAACATGATTGTCATGTTATTGTAATTACATGATAAAATGCATGTTTGAGCTGTTTTAACTGAAAGCATATCTTAAAATAATTCAGTGCCATTATTTTGTCTCAAGATGCACACCAGTAATGGTTTTCTAAGGCACGTTTATAAAAGCTACTTAAATGTTGTAATTGAACTAAGGCCTAATCCTGACATAATCTTAGCCCTGTCTTTGAAACCAGGTCTAAGATCTTAGAAATGTACTCTGTATTTATGATAAACTTTGCATTCCCTCACAATTTCCCAGTTCCCTTTCGAAAGGGAACTCGCACTGCATCAGAACGCTATGGGGAACGGCTCCATGTGAACCGGTGTATGAAACGCTTATCTAATCATGGCAATCCTATTGGCCTGCGACAGCCTATGACATCATCACTAGTGCGACCCGGAAGTATATAAGAGGAGCCTGGAGAACGTCCACAGCTTTTTCGTCTTCAGGGACTGTTTTGTTTGTACGCTTCAACCTGAAAACTTCAAAAAGGTAATCATGGCTTGTGAAAAAACGCTTTAGGAAGTGTGTGCATCCGTGTCTAAGATATTGATACTTGATGACACACAACTTGTGTGTTTATTGTTTGGGCTCAGAGCATGCACGATCAGTTCTTGAGGGAACTGTGAATTTTTTCCCTTGAGAAAAACTCCACTCTCGTCTGCTCTTCTCGAGGGAAGAGAGACAGACATCTGTACCAGGCGATTCAGGTCCTGCTCACGCTGAGGCAGAGCAGAGACTGGAATCGTGGGTTTTTTCAGGGGGAGTTCGCTATGGAAGAGTTGTTAATCTCTCACGCCCTTCAGAGACTCACAAGAGTGAGCTGCAGGATGAGGATGTGTTGTCACTAACATCCTCTGATCCAACAGCTAGTGCTCTGCGGTGTATAAAAACAACCAGCCCAAGAGAGCAAGAGATGGCTGATGAGGGTGAAGAGGATATACAACCCAAACCCTCACAGCCACCCTGCACTGCGTATGTTAAGCTGCTGAGTGTTATGGAACACGTTTCAACGAGGCTTCTGCTGTCGTTTGAGTGCGTGAGGGAAGAGAGACAGTATGCTCAGGCCTCCGCCCTTTAGAGCTGAGTATTGTAGCTAGTTTATCCAGCTAGGCCTTTAAATAGAAAATTTCTGCTGAGCCCCTTAAATATAATAATTCAAGTCATAAGGTTGAATGTCATTGGCCACTTATTGTGGCCTCAATTTCCTTGGGTCTAGTAGAGAATGTAAAATCTTTCTTTAAAAAATGCAAGATAATAGGCGTCGACCCTGATACATTCCTCAGGATAATGCTGATAGTACTCCCCTTGTTAGGGTCTTTATTTAGAGTACTTTGCTACCCATAGCTCATATGATATCACCCTTCACCACCCAGGCTCAGGTAGAGACAGATTAGTTACTCCCTCCCAATTGGGATGGTTGAGTATGCTCCCTTAGAGCCAAAGCACTGCCTGGGCTGACACCCGTGACATTCAAAGATGTAGGCCTTGCAGTAGGCCTCCTCAATAGTCTGGTGGCGTAAGATTGTACTCCCCTTGCTTTAAAGGGTCGATAGCACTTCTGTTGAGTACACTGCCTGTTGGTAATGTAAACCTTAGAGCTGGAGGCACTCCCCTTATTAGGGTCCCTTTCAGAGTGCCCAGCCTCCACAGGGCTCTGAAGCACTGTGTAGATCCAGGATCAAGTAGAGTCACTCCCCTCGCTTGCAAGGGTTAGAAACCGTTATGCTGAGTTCTACTCTCCAGGATGCCCGTCTCTATGATCTGGTCTGTGAGTGATTACTGCCACTATCTGCAGTCCGCGCTATCGGATGCCTCCAGAAGTAAGGCAAGTAATAATAGAGACTCTGTTTAAAAAGCACTGCCCGGGCTGACGTCCATGAAAGTCAAAGCTGTAGACTTTACAGTAGGCCTCCTCGATAATCCGGTAGTGTAAGCTTGTACTCCCCTTTCTTTAAAGGATCGATAGCAGTTTTTGCTGAGTACACTACCTGTTGGCAATGTGCAATAAGTATTACCAAGCCCACAGAGATGTCAGTGAGAGCACCTGACTTCTGTGGCTAGCCCTGCTAACAGTCCCGCCATCAAGTAGTTAGGCCTTGACAGGCCCCCTTGAAGGTGGATCCCCAACGAGTTGGATGCTTAGCATTGCAAAGGCAAAACCTAGCCCAGAGCCTGGTCAATACTTATCAGGTTTTGAGTATAGTGTTCCAGAATCTATCTTAAGATCGTTCTGAAGGTCGAAGGACTCTCACTACTTCCCTGTTAGATCAGCCCTAGAGCTGGAGGCGCACCCCTATTAGGGTCCCTTTCTGAGTTCCCAGCCTCCACATGGCTTTGAAGCACTGTGTGTGTAGATCCAGGATTGGGTGGGTAGAGTTACCCACAAGGGTTAGAAAGCGCTATGCTAAGTTCTACTCTCTAGGATACCCGTCTCTATGATCCGGTCTGTGAGCGATCACTGCCACTATCTGCAGTACTCCTATAGACCAGCAGCCATATCACCCTGTAGCCCAAGACTGGTTTCCCACTGAAGCTAAGCAGGGCTGAGCCTGGTTAGTACCTGGTTGGGAGACCTCCTGGGAAAACCAGGTTGCTGCTGGAAGAGGTGTTAGTGAGGCCAGCAGGGGGCGCTCACCCTGTGGTCCGTGTGGGTCCTAACGCCCCAGTATAGTGATGGGGACACTATACTCTAACAAGTACCGTCCTTCGGATGAGACGTTAAACCGAGGTCCTGACTCTCTGTGGTCATTAAAAATCCCATGGCACTTCTCTTAAAGAGTAGAGGTGTAACCCCTAATTTTGTCCTGGCAAAATACCCTCCAATGGCCCTTGCCAGTCATGACCTCCTAATAATCCCCATCCATTGAATTGTCTCTTTCACTGTCTCTCCTCTCTCCACCTGTATCTGGTGTGTGGTGAGCGCACTGGCGCCGTTGTACTGTGGCTGCCGCCGCATCATCCAAGTGGATGGTGGGTGAGGAGAGACCCCCTGACTGGATTGTAAAGTGCTTTGGGTGTACAGTAGTAAATATGAAAGCACTATATAAATGCCTCATTCATTAATTTATTCATTCATCGGATGCCTCCACAGGTGAGGCAAAATATGTTAGAGACTCTCTTTAGGAAACAGACAGGTTGTTGGCAAGACTAGGTCATTAAATTAGACCAGGTCAGCCTCCCTGGTGGCATGTGGGTTTGAATTCATGTCCCCTCAGAAAGTGACTGGACGGGACTCATCTGGACCCCCTGGCCATATTCCCTTAAAGGAACCCCTTCCACGGAAGTTGTTGGTTCCAAAGCCTTTGAGCAGCCTTGGTAGGCCTTCATTGTATCGGAGGCCTCTTTGAGGCTTATAGCTTGGGCAGTGGCCGTAGGGAATACTGTATGTGACCCGAAGGGGGAGTGTTTTTGGCATTTCAGTGAAACTGCCGTTTTTTTTATCTTTTTTGTCACAGCCATAATTTGGCATGCACTTCCCTCAGCATGGCAGCGTGGGTAGATTGTTCGCCATAACGTTCTGACACAGTGCGAGTTCCCTTTCGAAAGGAAACGTATCAGGTTACGACTGTAACCTATGTTCCCTGAGAACAAGGAACAAGACATTGCGTCTTTTCGCCATGCCTCAGGGATGCCTGCTGAACAGTCGATGCCTGCTCAGACGATAAGTTGTTGACATGTTCTCCAGGCTCCCCTTATATACTTCCGGGTCGCACTAGTAATGATGTCATAGGCTGTCGCCGGCCAATAGGATTGCCATGATTAGATAAGCGTTTCATACACCGGTTCACGCGGATGCATTCCCCATAGCGTTCTGACGCAGTGTCTCGTTTCCTGTTCTCAGGGAACATAGGTCACAGTCATAACCTGAGACATTCTCCATATAGATTTTTGATGCCTGCTAGAAAACTGTGATGAAAATTAAATGTTTTTTTTGGTCAATAATATTAATAATTTATGCACTGATGATTTGTGCCCAAAATGTCACTTACTTTTTTCCTTCTATATATAAATGACCTTGAGTCTGTATGTTCATGTGAACTTTTTTTATATGCAGATGATTCTGCGTTATTGGTTTCACATAAAGATAAGAACATAGTTGAAAGAACTCTCAGTGTAGAACTGTCGAATGTCAGCAGGTGGATGTCAGACAATAAGCTAAGACTTCACTTAGGGAAAACGGAAGCCATACTGTTTGGGTCAAAAATAAAACTGAAAAGATCCCCTGGTTTTAAGGTTTTAGTTGGAGATAATGATATTAATGTAAAGGACTCAGTTAGTTACCTTGGTTGTGTGCTGGACTGCCACTTGTCTGGAGTGGGCCAAGCGCAAAAAGTACTTACCAAGGTAAATCAAAGAGTACGTTTCTTGTCCAGAATCTCAAAGTTTTTGGACAAAAAAGCGATGCTAACTCTGGCAAGTGCTCTAATTCAGCCTTATTTTGATTACGCATGTTGCTCTTGGTACAATGGTGTCTTAAAGCACCTGAAACATAGGCTTCAGACTGCTCAAAATAGGGTTATAAGGCTTGTTTTGAACCTCCCCATGAGATCTCATCTTGATATTTCTCATTTTGAGACTATTGGGTGGTTAAAAGTAGAAGATCGAGTCTCTCATATTCACCTGTGCATGGTACATAGGACTGTGCATGGGGCTGTCCACAAATATTTGATTAATTATTTTAATAGAGTGAGAGATGTTCACAGCTACTCCACCAGGGGCAGCTCTACTGATTTTGTACCTCCTAGAGTTAAGAGTAATTTAGGTAAAGAGTCATTTTTGTAAGTAGCAACAAGATTGAGGAACAGGTTGCCAGGAAATCTAAAGATGACCAGAAGTTTAGTAGGTTTTAAGCTGGCACTGAAAAAATGGCTCACATGCCAATCTTAGTATGACAATATTTTACGATTTGATTTTGTCTTGATGGTTCTATTTAATATATATATGGATGTGATGATTGATGCTTAATTTGTTGCCACTTGCTCTGTCCCCCCTCCCCCCGGAACCACTAGGGAAATAAGCCTTAGGGCTTTATTGTGTTATCCTGACTTTGTTTTGTTTCTTTTTAATGTATTTTTAACAAAAGGGTCAAATAAAATCAATACAAATCAATCAATCAATCAATCAAATTACCTGGAACGGGTATTAAGAAATTAAATAGGGTCATTTTTTAACTCATATTGAGTTTAACTTACTTTTGTTAACTGTAACTTTTTATACTCCGGTTCTGTCAGGACCAATATGGTCAAATACGATTGACAATTAGTATGCAGTTTGGATTGGCGGTATGGTTCTGGCAGCCTAGCATGGATAAGAGCAGGGAGAGCAGCAACAACCCCCCTTAGGGTAAACAGAACAGAACCAACATGAATGTATTGCAGATATCATGGATTCAAGATTTTAAAGTACAACATAATTCGAGAATTTACTCTGATTCAAGGGGAATCAGAATGCCAAATCCTGACTGACGAGAGGAGGAGCTGGGGATGGAGGAGGGAAATTAGCTCCTGAGAAACGCGATTGTTAAGCTAAATTTGAAGAGGAAGAAATGAAAAGAAAAAATGTATATATTCATCATTAAGTAAAGAGATTTGAGATCAAGATGAGTGCAGCCTATTGGTTGTGAGCAAATAATGCAACCTGAAAGAAACAAGGAAGCTGACTGGCCATTGAGACTGCACATGACACATATATCCAGGTGTGTGTGATTACCAGCAGGCAAAGAGATCTTTGTGAGCAGTGGATGTGAGTTTGTTCAAAGACTGCTGGGAAAGGCCACAATGTGTTCATCAACTTTGAGATGCTACTGGTAGGACAAAGATTAATTTATTTAGTGACTACAGATGTGTATTTTTGGAAGGTGTTTGTTGATGCTATCAATTTTAGCATCTAACATGCTAACTGGACATGTGCACTGTACATTTGGATTTACAGTGCTATGTAAACTATGAATATGTTAACAATGTTGTTTGTACTTTGATATCATTGAATGTACATAGCTCTCAATACTGTGTGTAGTGACTCATATATTTATATTTATTTATTTCTGTATAGGTTATTAAGCTAACCATCTGAAATGATCATTGAAACAAGTATAAGAAGATCAAGTCATTGTTGAGAGATTTCCAATAAATTGCTTCGATGATGAAGATTCAGATGTTTTGAGTTATTCCACGCACCCTCAGAAGTTGATTGAAGCCTTTTTCAAGTTTGGGCAGACATTGAGGCAAAGAAACCCTGATAACTTGACAGCGATAGCTGCTGATAATACTGAAGGAGCTTATATATATATATATATATATATATATATATATATATATATATATATATATATATATATATTAGGGCTGTCAAACGATTATAATATTTAATCGCGATTAATCGCATTAATGTCATAGTTAACTCGCGATTAATCGCACATTTTTTATTCTAAATGTCTCTTGATTTCTTTTTGTCCCATTATTTTTTTTCTCATTTTAATGCTCTTATCAACATGGAAAAGTGGATTGGCTTACTTTGTGCAAATGTTTTTTTATTGAAAACAACATTGGCATAATGCATGTGTTAAATTCCACACTAACATTCTCACTTGGAGCAAATAATCGAATCTCTCACACAATGTAACACTGTCCATCAATAAAAGGGTGAAAGAAATACTGACGAGGTAACGTTACTGATATTGACTAGTGGGCGTAGAAACGCATCAGCTGTGTGTGTGCTTGACAGCCCTAATATATATATATATAATATATATATATATATATATATATATACAGTGATAGGCGTCGTATTCCTATAGGTAGACGTGGATCAGCTGAGAGTCAGCTGATGCAAGCTTGACGAACATGACCTGCCAGAACTGACGCTACGCTTGATTTATTAGATCAAATTCATTTTATAAAACGAATAGTTTTGCAACCACTTTGTTGAATTGTCTCTATATTTCTTGGTGGAAGAATACATTTGTTATCAATATCATACATTGTGATCTGACTACTTTGAAAATCGTCCAGTGTGAACTCGGCATAAGGGGGTTTTAGGCACCACGCTCAGCTTCACGGGGCTAATAATAATAATAAACTTTAAAGCAGCTTATCACAATACAAATAGAGCAAAAAATACACAGATAGAAAAACAAAGCATGCAAAAAACAAAAGAACACACTCGAATTCAAAAAAATTTAACCATCAAGAAAAAGCTAACCTAAAAAAAATTGTTTTTAGGTTGGATTTAAACATGCTTAGATTTTGGGCATCTTTAATATAAGAAGAGTCCATAGAATTCCAGAGTTTAGGAGCATAGGATGAGAAAGCCCTGCCCCAGCCCTGAAGTATATTAATGCTAAAAAGCAAAGGGCCTAAAATTGAACCCTGAGGGACACCAGTAGTGACAGAGCCAATCTCAGCCCTGAAACCACTCATAAAAACAAACTGGCAGTGATCAGAGAGATAAGATTTAAACCAGGTTAAAACAGTCTCAGGAACACCAAAGACAGTTTCAAGTTGGTTGAGTAAGTGGTTGTGATTGACAGTATCAACAGTAATGCAAAGATCAAGAAGGATCTTTATAATAAGCTAAAGGCCCTGATATACTTCAAGCTGAATTGAAGAATGAACTGGTTTGATGTAATTTCGGATAAAATCTTTCCGTAAATGTTTGCTTCGGCTGGTAAACACCTTTGACGTACCATTCATCCATGGTGATGATGTAATAGTGTGGCTCCGAGGCTCCGCCTTCTTTGGCTTGGCATTTCTTTGATTCATTCAGTCCACCGATGTTGGGGAGAAGTGAAACATAAACACATAGGGAAAGCTGATTTTAAGAAGAAACTTAAGTTGTAATTCTAACCGAAAGAGACACTGACACTGTTTCTTCATGTTTAATACTGTAAAGCTGCTTCTTTAAAGCAATCTATTGTATAAAGTACTATATAATAAACGTGACGTGACTTGATGCAGCACATAGGGATATTCGTTAAAGGGCACCTATTATGGAATTTTGAAATTTACCTTTCATGTAGTGTGTAACATAGATCTAAGTGAACAAAAACATCCTGCAAAGTTTGAAATATGAAAGTGCACCGTATATAAAGTTATTGTCTTTCAAAAGTGAGAGTCGACTCTGAGTCATTTTTATGAATCGTTAGAAGACCGAAGCTTTTTCTCTGACTAGATGACGTCAACTTGTCAAGTTATTTGAATACGATACGCCCACTTATTGCGCTCCAAGGCCAGGGAAAAAAATATCATGGCGACGAGACGCTGTGTTCTGAAGTGCGGCTCAAAAGCAAACTTTTTTCATCTGCCCAAGGAGGAGCATTTGAAGACTAAGTGGCTACAATTCACTATACCACAGAAGTGTAGTCCGAGCCTTGTGCTTTGTTCGCGTCATTTTGAAGACGATTGCTTTTTAAATGCAATCAAACTTGGATTCGCGACTCGAGCCGACTGATATTGAAGGAAGGTTCAGTTCCAAGTGTATGTATTTGCATCAGCTTCCTCCTCCGTATCACAACCTGTAAGTGTTATTAATAATTGTTGCTTTTATCTTTAATGTAGCATGCTTAATAATTATTTTGTTTGTTGTGTAAGCACGGTTTAGCTTCTAGGTCTTCAATGACAATTGTATTGAGATATGTGAAGTGTTTGTCGTTGTTTTCGGAGTTGTCTAAAGAATAGAGTAATACCTCGTAGTAATGTAACTGCATTTTTTTTTTTTGTAAAAACGTGGTAACACTTTACAATAAGGTTCATTAGTTAACTACATTAGTTAACGTTAACTAATAATGAACTGCACTTATACAGCATTTATTCATCTTTGTTAATGTTAACTTCAACATTTACTAATACTTTATTAAAATCTTGTTAACATGAGTTAATGCACTGTGAACTAACATGAACAAACAATGAACAGCTTTATTCATATTAACTAACATTAACAAAGATTAATAAATACTGTAACAAATGTATTGCTCATTGTTAGTTCATGTTAGTTAATACATTAACTAATGTTTAATAAATGAACCTTATTGTAAAGTGTTACCAACGTTGTTTATGCATTGGGCTAACGCAAACAAAGACTGATTGTGCTTTTACAATATGAACTCTGGGCTATGCTCGCTAACATAACATTAAATTATTTATCTTATTTTTCGTTTTTTACTACAAACTATAAAGCAGTGGACTATAATCATTATTATAACACAATTTAATTGATAAAAGCATCATTGTACTCCGTGTTAAACAATAAGTATTATCTCTGTAAACACTGCTGGGTCATCTGACCAATCGCAGATTAGCGTCGCGCAAAGGAGGGGTTTGAAAACGAGTCGTTGAACGAATCATTTGGGAGTCGGTGAGCAAATCAGGTAAAAATAAATGCATATTATACGAAAACAAAAGTGTTTTTTTGTCATTGCATGCATGTAAAACTGTTGTTGGGGACTCCCACAACAACATCAGGAACATTTTAAATGTCATAATAGGTGCCCTTTAACAGTATATCGCTGCAAAGGCATTTCCAACTTCTTTTCCCCCACAAACGAAGAAACAGAAAATAACTTTTCCACGAGTATATCGGACCTTAACATTCTGGAACAATTGAGGTCTGTGGCTACCATTGAGAAGACATTTTAACTCTGTTGGTAGTCTCTTCCCCTACCAGCTGCCTAAACTACCACCCTGCAGGGCTTGAGTGTTTTGTTTCTGCAGTCTAACAGTGACCACACCGTGAGTCAAGTGCCTGAGTACTAAGGCCTGGGGGTCAGGCACGTGTTTATTTCCATAGCCTAGAGTCGGAAAGGCAAACCTCAGACTTGACTGCATCTACAAACATCCTTCATAGGGAGCACTCTGCCCTACAGGTGTTACCCAGACCTGGGCCCTCAAAAGAAGGCCAAGGCACTATGAGTTATGGGCAGAGGAGGCAGAGCATTCGTTAAATATACATGAATGTGCAACTGCAGACAGTTCAACCACATTCCTGGCACAATTCTGGATATAAACATAATGCCACTTCAGCGGAATTAAACATAATGAATGCTTGTTTCCAGTGAGCTTTAACTTTTAGAGATATTGCAAAGTAAAACATGTTACTGGATCTTTTGCTTTGGTTCTGAAATAAAAATTTTTTTTTTTAAATCCACTTCACACATACAACAACTTTTATAAATACACCTCTAATATGATGACTATGTTTTTAATTTATATATATATATATATATCAATGTCAATTGGTGCAACTTCCCAAAATGATATTTTCAATGAAAAATTATATTTTCGATGAAAGGATATTTATATTTATGATATTGATGATATTTATTAACATTTTTAAAGACAACAAGAAGACTGTATTATGTATTCAATTAAAGTATGTAGCCTACAGTACTTAAGATACTTGACCACATGACATTGTTTGAGTCATTTAATTATAACTTTTCTTGAATATGGTATAAAGGTTATTCAAAATCATATGAAATCACATGAATACAAAAAATTTTAAACTATATATATATATATATATATTTTTTTTTTTTCCTCACGGACATAGACACTTCTCTGGAAGCATTATTAAACTAATAATCAGGTGTGTTATATTTTTGATTCAATTTACGTTATTCCCAGTGCTTTATGAGATGAGTAGTTAATTGCATAATAAAATTATGAAAAAAGTGCTCTGAGAAAATATTTTTTCTCTCCAATTTTCATATACTGTTTGGTTTTAAACCAAATTTGGAAAGTTAATTAATCTCAGAACTAGTTGCTTTTGTTCCCCAATGTTTTGACACTGATAAAATTACTACCCGGAACCACGACCCCTGAAAAAATGGTCAATCACTAGACTACAGTGTGAATCAATAGTTAGTTTTTTTTCAGTCGCTTTGGTGCATTTCTCAGATCAGAAATGAAATTCATAAAGTCACTTGCACATCATAAAAGCAGTTCTCATTCTTTTGAACAAGTTGCGATTGCTTTGGTACATTCATGCAATTACAATTGTCTGTGGTCTCCTACATTGTCAGTTGCTAATGCCATGTTGCTCAAAATATATTAAATAGTTCTCTGTGCAATAGTCTTACCCCTCAAAACACCTCATTAGTTCACCGTATGAGCCATTAAATGCAAAATGGTTGATCTAGTTGTCATAAACTGTCAAGCACATTTTTTACACATTTCTATTAGACTTTGTAAATGTGCCATGAATTGATGAATTGTGCAGGTGAATCTTGACTTTCACTAATGAAGAGAATGTAGATCAACCAATGAGAAACCAGTTCTTTGAAATTTGCATCTCATGAACCTTCAATTGGCCAAGCATATGTAAACAGAGGACAACACAAGAGTTACAAATTCTGACAATGGATGAACATCCAGGAAACGCTCAGGGCCAACAGCCGAGAGGAAGAGAAGTAAGGATGCGTGGTGGAAGGGTACAGAGGCAAAACAGAGGAAGAGACAGAAGAGGCCAAAGGCATATAGACGTATATCGGATGAAATGGCCACTATTATGTTGTCAATCACGTTCTTACAATGGCTGAGGCGGGGTCGAAGGGTGCAGCCAAACATTGGGAGATCGACCGTATCCTCTACAGTTCAAACGTTTCATAGAGAGTAATGATACCTGTTGTATGTCAACCAATGTGCAATGTACTGTTATACTGTATACTTTCTGTAATGAAAGGTTAGGCGGTTCAAAGAGGCGGCGTGTTCCGGCGCAAATGTTCCCTGGTGCTACTTTACAGTTTGAGAAAACAATTACGCCACTGACCAGGAAAACCCTAGTCTAAAGTCAGTGGCGCGTTATTCAGATGCTATTTTAAGGGCGCATACTTGGCCATAATGTAGCGTGTGCACAACACACATACACTTTGCTTCTCTCATCTACACAGACGCAGCAGTTCCCATTTTTGCAAACCATACATGATTACAAGGGAAAATATTACCACATGAGGGGAAATCATTGTGGTGTCCATGAAGATGTGAAAAAATTAGCATAAATCTAGCTTACACATTTACCCAAATTATTCAGGCTAATTGTAGTAATGGCAAGACACATACTGTAGGTATATAAGGACATCTGACAAAGTGGGTTGTCCGTCAAGAACCAGGAAACTAAATTCTGAAGACTGCGAAATCACCTTTACCATCATGTAAGTTGCGTGCGCCTGGCAAATCCGCCGTTATTATAGCAATCCGCCATGGAACAAGCGCGCCTGCTCTTAAAGGGAATGTGAGATGACGTTCTGATTCGTTTATTGCACGTTACACCTAAACCAGACCTATGAGTAATGAAGCGACTTCAGACCAACCCCTTTACATTTGCGCCGGGCGCAGTAATTTATAGTAATTTATCCCGCGGGTGTAATAGCAGCGAACGAGATCCGCTCACAAAGTTACTTGCGTTTCGGGTTTGATACTTACGTTTCAGATTGTTAAAATAAGGCCCACAGAGTGCCATTATAGAAAACATCCAATCTGTTAGCATCTCAACTATCGACAGGGTGCTGAAAAGACACCACAAGAGCTTGAAACAGCTGTACCGTGAGCTACGTTACCAGTATGTACAGGTAAAATATCTATGTACATACACTAACTACAGCATGACCTGTACACATTTTCTATGGCTGTAGAAGAACAAAAGCACATGCAATATGAATAAATTTGAGTTAACTGTATCTTGTCCAAAATGAAAAAATGTCCAAAGAGATTTCATCACTCAAACGCCATCAGGCAATGGTTTGTGACCCACAATAGGATGCCTATAGAATTTCTCCCACCTTATTCTCCATTCCTTAACCCAATTGAGAAGTTCTTCTCAGCATGGAGGTGGAAGGTCTATGATCGCCAGCCACATACTCAGATGACCCTGCTGGCTGCCATGGATGTAGTAGCCTGTGAGGACATCACAGTAGACGCCTGCAGAGGTTGGATAAGACATGCATTGCAAGGGAAGATATTCGTTGTGATGTAGATGAGAATCTGTGGCCCGACAGACTGGCACGTCAAGAGGTGTAGACAAACTGCACTACAATTCCTCATACAGTATTTGTATGTTGTATGTTGTATTTTCACCTTTGTGCCCCTATTTCTTTATCTTTTCTATATCACATTAGTATTGTAATGTTTTTTGTTTTTTTTGTCAGACCACTAATAAAAGTGTAACTATGAATCCTCTCCAGTCTCTTTCAATCAATAACTCGCGTAAAGTAGTGTGTAAATTTTTACTTTTGAAATGGATATATGGCATACAGAAGCGCAGCTTTGTACATTTCAATACAGTAACTGTCATCCAAACTGTTGCCATAGTTTACATCAGGTAATACTTACAGAGTGCAGTGTTTTATTGGCAACATGACTAAGCATTTTGACTATCTTGTTTGTGAACAATGTCTTTTTATTCTGATGGCACTGATATGTTCATTGAAATACTGTAAATACTTACTTTTGAGAGATAAACTAAAGATTTTGAGTAAGTTACAGGCTTTTGCAGATAATCCAATGTGTGGTGCTGTTTGTACAAATTGTTTTGAGAATGCACATATTTATTTGCAAATATTAAAGATGATTTGAGAAATGCACCAAAGCGACTGACAAAAACTGTAAGTCATTGTCGTTGCAGTAGCTCCCCCTCCCTGAAGGCACATCCTTGTGCCATAAAGAGCCCATCTGAGGAGGGAGGGGCTTTGGTAGATTGATTGACGTGGAGCTGGAGAGGGGTGTAAACAAACAGAGAAAGGTAAACTGGTCCATAGGGGAGTGGAGGGTGGGAGGAGCCAGGAGTAGCCAGACAGGGACCCAGGGCACAACCAGACTGATGACCCAAGGCTCCGTCGCATGAGGGGGGAGCGATGGTGGAGGCCTGGGATGAGGGACCAGGGATGCGATCTCCTGCGATCCGTCGTGGTGTTGAGCCAGATGGAGCCGAGGAGACACAGAGGAAGTCCAGAGGCGGATCCACAACACTGGATGGAATCCACTGAGGATGACCCGAGGGACTGACAGGAACCAGCGGTGGCAGGGCTGGGGACTGGCTGGGAGAGGCAGAGGAGGTGGGGGCTGGGAGAGGCAGAGGAGGTGGGGGAGGGAAGTTGGGAGGGAACTCTGGGGACACAGGAAGATCTAAGCTGGGCAGGACCAGCGAAGGCAGGATAAAAAGGGGTATAACCTTCTCAAATACCTCCAATTCACAGTCAGAGGCCAGTAGAAGCTCACCATCAGTGGCATGAGTGTGGGTAGGGATCCATTCCATGTTCTCCGTAGTCCACGAGTACTCCCTCAGGGACAGGCAATGTTGCCAGCTCGCGTACCGGGTCAGATGTACCGCTGGGCTCAGGCTCAGGCTTAGGGGCGCGGTATGGCTCAGATATTTCTTCTGGCTCGTTGTCCATTAAAGGCTCTGGCTCCGTGTCTGTGGTGGGCTCAGGCATCCACTCTCTCTGGCTGGGTGAAGGTGCAGAAGTGCAGTCCTCTGAAGTGCAGATGGTGAACGGCGAGTCGTTGCTCACCAGCACCCAGTCCACGAATGCGGCGAAGTTGTCTTGAGGACCATTCCCTGGTAGGCGTACCTTAGTGTGGTAAAAACAGAGAGCAAATGGTCAGGGTAGTGCAAAAGGCATGTTTAGAAAGTCCCTCGTATGGTCTTCCAGTGAACGGTCCCTCTGCTCCAGGCACAGGAGTTGTACAGCAGGCAGGTCCATGGGTGGGGAAAAAAAAGACAGAAAAAAGTCACAAAACTTCTCTTCTGTATTTGTCTGGTATTCTGTAATGGGAAGTCTCACATGCATGAGTCAGAGGTAAGCAAAGAGTCCTTTAATCAACAATGGGAACATGCAGGAGAAACAGAATCACAACTACTGTACACTTAATGCAAATAATACCACACAGGGAACTACAGTAACTCAAACTGTGGGCTTATATACACAGAGCAAACAAAAGAGCTAATGAGTTAATTACCAAGACAACAGGTGGACATGATCATCAATCAAACAAACTGAAAACTAGGTCAAACAGGCAAACAGAACACAATAGGCGCTTTTCCACTACACAGTACCAGCTCGCCTCGACTCGACTCACCTTTGTTTGGTTTTCCACTGTAAAGGATTTTCCACTTCCACAGGTTTTGTACCTGATACTTTTTTTAGTATCACCTCCGGCGAGGTTCTGAGCGAGCTGAGGCGATACTAAAATGCGACGTGAAAACACGGCAGACTGCTGATTGGTCAGAGAGAATCGTATGGCGGCAAATCAATGACAATAATAAACGAGCGCACAGCTGATGCTGGCGCGCGCGGGTAAATGACTTTCGCGAGCGAATAACAGATCTACAACGCGAGGAAACGGGAACTCGCGAGCTCATTCAAGCCCTGCGCGCGCGCAGACATCTCCTCTGCACGCAATGATCATTCCCCACGCTCTCGCGCTCGATCTGCTCTCGCCTGCTGCTTTTGCTCGCTCGAACACTTTTATTTTTGGCAGTCGAGGGGCGGGGCTTACTGTTTTAATAACCTCAAATGTCATTGGTTACATCCCTTTTTTCATTAAATCACATTACACATTAATAAACAACAATAAATAAATAAAATAAAAACAAATTAAGTGATAACTCGCATGCATCTGCTCCGTTAATGAAGCCATGTCTTAAGTCAAGTGATTGTCTTCTTCTTCTTTGTTTTTAACGGTGGTTGACAACCAGCTTTTGGGTCGTGCCTTTGCCGCTCTTGATTGACAATCACAGGCGTCCAATCACAAGTGACTTCCGGGAAAAGGGATTTAACCAATGACATTTGAGGTTATTAAAACAGTAAGCCCCGCCCCTCGACTGCCAAAAATAAAAGTGTTCGAGCGAGCAAAAGCAGCAGGCGAGAGCAGATCGAGCGCGAGAGCGTGGGGAATGATCATGCGCGCGCGATGGCTTGTATTGCGTGCAGAGGAGATGTCTGCGCGCGCGAGGGCTTGAATTGCGTGCAGAGGAGATGTCTGCGGTGCGCGAGGGCTTGAATTGCGTGCAGAGGAGATGTCTGCGGCGCGCGAGGGCTTGAATTGCGTGCAGAGGAGATGTCTGCGCGCGCGCAGGGCTTGAATGAGCTCGCGAGTTCCCGTTTCCTCGCGTGTAGATCTGTTATTCGCTTGCGAAAGTTATTTACCGCGCGCGCCAGCATCAGCTGTGCGCTCGTTTATTATTGTCATTGATTTGCCGCCATAGAATCGTCACTATTCACTGCGTCATCATTGCACGCGCCAGACGGAGTATCCTGATTAACCCCCGCCATTTTTAAATAGTTTGGCCAGAGATTGCGTGATATATCCATTAATAATATTATGTAAAACAGCATACACTCAATTTCCTCCATTGTCCTGTGTGTGTGGGTAGCGGGTGTGTGTCGCGTAGAAGATTACGTCACGGCAGTTTCCTGCGGCGTCGCTATGATGACCAGGTACTATTGTGGAGGTACTGTCTGCATTGGAAAACGGAGCGAAAAGCGAGCCGAGACGAGCCAAGACGAGTCGAGTCGAGTCGAGTTGAGCTGGTACTGGTAATGGAAAAGCGCCAAATGAAAAACTAAATAAAAACAAAACATACACGTTACAGTCTTATGGTGCATCTCTTTAAAATACTGAATGATAATTCTGAATTAATAATTCATGATATTTTTTGGAAAAATTCCTTAAAACCTATTTAAAAAAAACAATTAGTATTTGTGCTCTCACATGTATTCAAGGTGTAAGGAAAATATGTTATTACTTTTTACTAGATGGTTACACCACATGACAATTTTAAAGTCATTAAATTAAAACTGTTGTTGGCGCACTTGTTGGTTAGTCGTTTTACATGTTATTACGACATCTCTTCTACAGTATGTGTGTTCGTGAGATATATACAGTCCTTTCCTTATTTGCTGAGAAATTACTTTCAGTTTTCAGTATATTTCAGGTAATCATGACATGAAAATAAACTGATAATGCGATAATTTAAACAAAACAACCTTTTTTATGACTAATAGATACTGCAAATCGTGATCTATCAATATGGTTATATAACACAGTCCAAAGATATGTATACTCAAAGCATCCACAGGTATTATTACCCTTTACCACAAAACTACATGTGGAACTGCAGTGTGAGCATAGATTATTCCACAAGCTAATTTTTTTTGTAATATAATATAATATAATATAATATAATATAATATAGGAACACTGCAAAGGGTATTATCAACCGTCAGGTACAACATTTATGGCACTGGCTCTGTAATGTGATATACATGAGAGTTAATTAAAGACAGGAAGTATAACAGAGCATTTCAGTGGAAGCAATGAGTAAAGAAGACAAGCGTGAGCTGACCTTTCCACAGATGGCAATAAGTCTTGAGAAAAGCAGCTGGAGGGAGCGGATAATGAATGCTTCTTTGGAAAGCTCTAATTATGTTTAACACTAGCAGTTTTGGGAAGACAGAAACAATAGTGCTAGTCTTACACATGGGGGCATGTTTATGATTAGAAGTCAAGATGTGTAAAGGTTTATATTTGATTGTTTTCTATTAAATGAGAGAAATTGATATGACTACTTGTATGTGTTGGTATACCTTTAAGACTTATTTGTAAATGATCTCTTAATGATTGGATAACATTCCTTCATTCATTTGATAGCCTCTTTTGTAAAGCTGTATTACATTGTGACAGATTTAAACAAACTGTGCTGAAATGTGCTGGTCAAACTGTTAAAGGAATGTTTACCAGAGGTTTAGTTACCGGGTTTACACACAAGGTCATCAGTTCTATCACACTTGGATGAATACACATATCATTTTTAAGTCTGGTGGCC
>JARPMJ010002651.1:82500-111626 GCA_033366665.1 Phoxinus dragarum
TAACACTGAACGACCGCCACACAAGTCTGTCAAGGGTTTTAAACGCTCAATACACACGGGTAAAACAAGGTCCATAAACAAAGCTTCACGTTTCAGTTGTTGGAGTCAGACGCATCTGGGACTGTTTTTATTGTTTGAAAGTTACTTGATACATTGCTGCAACAATTACAGACTTTTTGGGAGGCCTTTTGACACATTTACTTTTACATTTAGACATTTATATTAGGGGTTCAAGCACATAGCGCTGAACCTGGGAACTGTGTGAATGCCACCAATGCAGAAAGTTTTGTTCACTTCAAGTTCAAGCGCGGATACACTGTTGTCAGAAGGATGTCGGGACCAGGCGAGCTATTGTCAGACCGACAACTTCCATCCAGTTACCAACCACTACGGCCTTTCATTGGGAAATTTCATTGGGAAAGCTTGAGGGTATACAAGGTTTAACATTTATCAATATGACATTTCATGTTTCTTTTTTATTGGCTAGTCAGTATTCCTAGGTCGTATCAGAAAACACACTGTGAGATAATCATGCTAAATTTCTAACACAGTTAGAAAATGATCGCAGGCTATCTTTGGTAAAAAAAAACGTGACAAGGACCATCTTTGAGCCTCTCTCACTGTACGACGTAGGACCACCGTTTAGGGAACCACGCCACGATTGGTCATCTTTTATCTGGGACAGACCAAAATTGTACAATGTGTACGGCATTACCATTTGGATAGCTATAACATGGTCATTTAGTAAATGGGCCTGGCCAAGTGTACACAAAAGCCTGTAATCCCAAAACAAAAATGTAAAAGTTCACGAAATTAGGCGAGGACATGCGGCATATGACTCTAAACAAGTATGCAAACTTTTTTGGAGATCGGATCATAGGTGGCACTATAACAGTTAAAAACGTTTCAAACTATATTTCTATGGTAAATGTACTGAATGGCAAAAAAATATATTTTTCATATCTGATTTAGGTGTTTACCTGATCACTATGTGCTTGAACCCTGATAATTCCTGCTCGCAGCTATATTTATTTATTTGGTTAGTTATTGTTGTTACGATTAGGCCTACTATTTTGTTTCATTTTCAAATAAGATTAAAACATATTTTTTTGAATTAAATATACAGTACTTACTGCATTTTGCCATTATATATATATAAAAAACCAACAACAACAGATGAATATGGGTGTTTTTGACATTTTTCAAAGTTAGACATGAATTCATCAAAGAACTCAAACTGTATACTTTTTTTTGCCAACTCAAACATAAAAAGCACATGTCATAACATGACAGAGAGGCTACACCACAGCATGATAACAGTAATCATGTTTTTATTGGCATGCTCTATGATGGAAGGCAATCATATCTTTTATATGACAGGTTAAAGTACTTCAAATCTGCAACGTCAAGAGGTTCAGAGCTAAATCTATATACGTGAATATTACAGTCATAAAAAGCCAGTGTTCAGCCAATAAATTAAATAATTTAAAATAGATTAATTTAATTAAAAATCCTATAGACTTCCATTTATGGAAGAAGTCCAATAGAGACCAGAATATCATAAATTAGGCAGTAAATAGCCACACAAAATCATGACCACTCATCCTGCATTAGAACCGCATAGCAATGCCCAGCCAACCACCCACAACCACACATAACATTAGAGAAGAAACCATTCTAAACACCTTAGCAACCACATGTCATGCACCATGGCATCTATTCACATCACCAAAACAATCCTTAGAAACTGCATATTAATAACCAGCAGTCACACAGTAATGACCTGAAAACCCATAACACCTTAGCAATATCAGAGCAATGTAGAGGAAACTACACCTTAGCAAAACATAGGCAACACCATAGCAACCAACCACAACACCATGGCAACTTTTTGGCAACACGAGAGAAACCACACAGAACATCTTATCAACCACATAGTATCGCCCAAGCAACACACAAAAACCTCCTGGAAATACCTACAACACTCATACTGTAGCTATACAGTAGACGCTACGACTAGCAACAACTTACAACATCACAGCAACTTTACAGCAAAACACTATAATCCATTCACAACTCTTTAGCAACTGCTTGGCAACTCACTAGAAACCTCGCAGAACACCATAGCAACCACACAGGAATACCCTGGTAACTATCCAAACAGCAGAGGAACCACATAGCCCTGGCAACTACTTACAAACACCATAGCAACTGCATAGCAACTCACTAAAACCTCGCAGAACACCATAGCAACCACACAGGAATGCCCTGGTAACTATCCAAACAGCAGAGGAACCGCATAGCCCTGGCAACTACTTACAACACCATAGCAACTGCATAGCAACACACTAGAAAGATATGTTAGAAACTCAGAACATCCTAGCAAACCACATACCATCGCTGTGGCACAACCATTGCAACCGCACAGCAACATCCTAGAACCCACAACACAGAGCAACCTCAAAGTAACCACATAGGAATTACCTGGAAACTACTCACAACACCCTAGCAACTGCACAGAAACACACATGAAAACGCCCACAACCCACCAGCAACTGAACAGCAACACACTATAATCCCAGACAGAAACATACTGTAGTGTCTGCCCAGATTCTGGGCCACATCTGGTACATGTGTATTCAACGTAGCAACACCATAGCAACCGTGTAGTATCTGTCAGGAGTTAGTAATCAGCAATAAAGCACACGAGACAGGAGTAGCAAACTCAGTAGTCAACAATACAATTCACACACGAACACAACATTTCCCCCTTTTTAAAGAACAGAATATTACATCAGATCTAAGTACATAGTCCTTCAACCATCTAGGCTTCCGAACATCAAGTTTAGGTCTAGTGGTATGAGTGTGTGTAGTGAGCAGTGATCTCAGCCGGAGTTGTTGGGAAGATGGGAAGATTTCCATCACTAAGAAAAGTGTGTACCCACCCCAAGTCTTTTGGCAACCGCGAGAGGATCAGTAAACTTTCGGTGTCCCTTAGGCTCCTTAACCTCACGTTATCCCCTTCTACAAGGAGTGTGAGCACCAAGCTTAGCATCAGTGTACCTTTTCATTTTGTGTTGCAGCCGCGTAACCCTTCAGCAAACAGTCATGTCAGTTGGCGGGTTCACAGGAGCAGATGCCAAAATAGCCTTGTGCGAATTTGCCTGCCATAGACAAGCTTAAAGGGTTAAGTACCAGTTTGCAGCTTTGGCAAGGGTGAAGTACCAGTTTGTGGAGCGGCACGGTGCACCTGAAAGAAGTCAGTTACCACAGGTGTCCATGGCTGATGTTGCTGGATGGCCGTTTGGACAGTGTCTTTGAGCACACGGTTGACTCTCTCTACAGCACCATTAGCTGACAGGTAGTAGAGAGAGGAATGATGGTGATGAATATTCCTTCCTTCCAGAAAAGCAGCAACAGCAGCAGACGTATACTAAACACCGTTATCTGTAACTGTAGTCAATGGATTTCAATGGCGGCTGAAGGCTGACGACAGAAATAAAACCACAGAATCAGTAGTGACAGTGTAAAGAGTCCTCAGGACATTTGCTGTAATAGTCAGATAAGGTTATAGCAAACCTGGTGTCAGATGCGGCAGTCTCACATGGCCTGACTACATCCACAGTCACTTTCTGCCATGGTCCATTTGTCAGCGGCACTGTCTGGAGAGGAGCAGTGTGACTTGACAGTTTTGTCATCGAGCAGACACACTTGGTAGGAACAGACAGCATCATGAACCTAAGCATCTGTCCCTGGCCACAAATAGAGATGACGAAGGCATTCTTTGGTTCTCACCTCTCCCTGACGTCCTTTGTGCGCTATGGAGACCAGCAGCACAGGTCGAAAAGTAGCAGGAACAATAAGATGTCAGCCTTGGAGTTGGACAGTTTCAGATGCAGTTTATAGTACAACAACAACTCCACGTCCAGTCCCTTGGGTGAAGGAGCCGGACATTAGAAATCTGTTTAAGAAGTTGGGTTGCAGTAGGACAAGAAACACATGCAGAATCAATATCCGCAGCAGACAGACAATTACAGGCGGCAGATAGAAAAGCAACAAACTCCTCATCCACATCCTCAACAAGAGCTGGAGCAACAGCATTATTTGCTGGAGAAGCAGGAAAGAGCAAACATGACAGAAGAACAGGGGCACTGAGTATCACCTGTACAGGTGATTCATCAGGAAGAAGACCCTTCCCTGAAACCGTAGGACCTAAGAACAGCAGGCTGGTTTGCCAGAAGTGACAGTTATCTTAATTGAGCTGCAAGCCAGCAGTTTCTAGTCGTTGTAGGACCGCTTGAAGTGCTTTGTCATTCGTAGACAAGTCAAGTCCGTGGATGGTAAGGGTGATTTTCCCTGACAAGCCAACCAGGATGATGGTCATCACCTTCTGAAATGCTGCAGCTGCTGAAGCCAATCCATAAGGAACAAGACAAAAATGATCATAATAGTAATACAGTTTGTGAGATCATGACTGTCCTCATACAGAGGCACTTGGTAGTAAGCATTAGTCAGGGTCGATGGTAGAGTAAACAATAAAACCCTTTAGTTCATCCATGTGTCGCAATGGAAAAGAGATTACGATCACTGCTTTATTTTGCTCTCTGAGGTCAACACACATCCTAATTCGACCGGACTTCGACCGGTTTCAAACAACAATTGATGAAACCTTTGCAGATGCGTTAATGCGTTCTGTCATCCCAGCGGCTTGCAAGTGATTTAATTCCTCTGACACAGCACTATGAACAGAGACTAGAAACCGTTTAAACACTATACTTAAGATAAAATAGAAACTTCTTGGGTTACATATTTAACCCGGTTCCCCAAGAAGGGAATGAGACGCTGCGTCGGTTGCTGACGCTATGGGGTTGCGACTCGCCGGACCATTGACTGAGGCACGTGTAACTTCATGCCAGAGGGCCTCTTTTGTTCCTGGCAAGATAAAATATGGAGTTGCTGGCAGCAACAATTCATATGTTTAATCCAGGCCTAAGCACAAACCTAGGAGAGCAGCGCACTGAAGGGAGTATGTATATGGACAATGTATATAGCTTCTAGGCTAATGATCTGGGGAGGCAACAGAAAATGGGTCCCCACTTTATTTTTTATTTTTTTTGCGACGCATTCATTCCAACTGTCAAGCCCTGCGCTAACCTTTGGGTGTTAGGATGGGGGTACTGAGAAGAACAGGCGCGCTCAACTCCCAAACCGGTTTTGGGTGCGAGTATTAAAAAAGTTGTCAAATAATATTTAAGAAGGATCACATGCCGAACTTAAATGGTTGTAATTCAAGAATGCTTTGGAATATAGATGTATATTGGTCTTGTTTTAAAGAAGACATTTAGCAGATTTTTGTAGAAGTGAAATAAAAAAAGTTATAGAAGTTTGAGTTTATGAAAATGTACAAATGTTAAAAATTTAATGATTCATATTTTATATAAAATATATATTTTCAAAACCTGGAGAACTCTAAAAAAAAATCAAAATAAAAGCCAAAAATCTGAACAAGTTGTGTTTCAAATTTTAGGTTGATATCTCAAAAAATAATCTTTCAGTGAGATTTAGTTTGGGCGCAGTACCACACTTCTCCACTAGTTGACATTACTGCCCATATAAGGGCGCCGCCATTTCCATATGTTGTTTGAGTGATCTGAACCATTATTTTTACAGTTTTCATACAATTTATGAAGTAGACATCCTATAGAGAAGTATAGGATGGTTTGGCAAAAGTTTGGCAGATTTTAAAATGAATTCCACCTCTAAGAAACACAGAAAGATCCCGTATGTGCATTATAGCTCGCTGCCACATCACAAATGGTGAATCTATTTATTTTTTTCTTTATATTTAAAACATTTTCAGACTTTTTTTTCTAAAATAATTGAATGGATGCTATCTTTTGAACTCTTGGCATGAACACAAACTGAGGTTTCTACCATTCTTTCATGATTTTTCATGTTCATCACGATTTTAAAATAAAGGTCTGAACACGCCTTAGGAGTATGAACATATTCTTGTTGCAAATTGATAAATTACAGCTCCTCTGTAATTTATTTTGAAAATCAGTCACCAAATATGTAAACTAGAGATTGTAAGCTTTCAAATTATATATAGTGTGTCAAGATTAGTTTAGGTTTAGTATAGGATATTACTGTTTTAAATATGCAATGGCAATATAAGGGGTTAAATACTTATGAACAACATGAAAATAGGTAAATAATTAGAATAATTTTGAGAATATATTAGTTTATTATTATTACTTAAACAATATTTAAAAATTATATTTATTTTTATAAAATTATATATAATTATAAAAAATTATAATTAAAAAAATTAAAAATAATCAAATAATTTAGGTATATATATATTATTTGTAATGTCATTATACATTATTATTATTATTGTAGTACTAGTAGTAATATGTTGTTGTAATGCATTTGCGTCTGTTTGAGGAGTTTATCTGGTAGCCTTTAACAATAATAATAGTTAACAGATATAACAAAGCAGTGACACTATGTCTGTAAAATCTCCGCTCCTCATAAGCGTCCTCTAATTGTACCTTAGGAGCACAGTTAAGACATCACACACTGAAGTGACCTCACACTTGTCCCTTTTAACTTGTTTTATAGTGATGAGTTTCAGGTTGTAATAGGGAGCGAGCGGTTTGATGTTGTACATGTTCAGTAACCCCGTCCCAAATTAGGCCATGACGCCAGTCTGTTAATGACAAAATCACACAGTAAATGTATTTTTGGGAACCGCTTCTGAATAAACCTGCTCCTGCACAGACCCCCTCATGAGGTCATCCCTCAGTAGACAACGTCCAGAGACGACAGACGGTGAACAAGTTCCTGCCACTGCATGACAGAAATGTGAGTTTGAATGCTTCTGCCACTCAAATAGTTGACACCAAGATGTCACTCCAGCAGAAAAACGAAACATGAGTTAATATTGAAGTTCATCAGACTTGGGAGTGTTTGATGGTTTGAGAGGTGATGGCGCTATCTAGTGGACACTTATTGTAACTGACTGTCCAGTTATCCCAGACTGGCTGCACAGTTGGGCTGAAGCCTTAAAAAAATGTTGACAAATTGGCAAATTAAAAGTTTACAGTATATTACATCTTAACTCAATATGGTTTAATAATACACTTATAAGAAGTACACTTTTTTTGATGTGTTGACTAACATACTATGACAAATGTAAAGTACATTTTGACTGTTTAACTGTGTGTAGTGTGTTACTTGATATTACAATTAAAGTTAATATATTTAAAATGTAAGAAAAACATTACACATGTGTAATTACCATATTTTTTTAAGTCCCCATGTAGTGAAAATCAAGCTTTTAATGTTGTTTATGTGGTGTTTTTAATATATTTTAAGATAAACCATGTGTAAATTCATAAGTGGACAGCATTGCTGAGTATTTTCTGCTTAAAACTGCAGTGAACCAAAGACAGTCTCAAAAACACGGTTTGAAATCGCTGGTGTTTCTGACGTCACAAACTACCTTGTAACCAATCAGATCAACGTGTGATCGTCAACCAGTGGATCTCTGAGCTGAGTGGGTGAGTGGAGGCGGGGGCTCATTTGCATATTCATAGAACCGCGTATACTAAATGAGGCAAGCGTGTCGAGTTACATTCAAACTATTTTCAGGCACATTTTCTTTCAAGGAAAAAAACAAAATTTTCAGGTATACAATTATTGACTATGTTGTCATACAAGTTTCAATAGAAATTACATTAAAATATATATATTTTTGTATATAATATAACTTGTCAGTTCATTCGGCAGTAGAAGTACACTTTTAACGATATTTCAAAGACAATTAGGAATTATAAAAAGATGTAACTTCTATCTAACTTATAACTGTATCTACTAGCTAATTGCATTTAATATATATTTCAACTGTAATACATTTTCATTTGACCTGCAATTACATTAATTTCTCCTGTAAGCATATACTTTTAACCCTAACTGAATCAGTTCTGAATCAAGAAATGTGCCAGAGAACTCAAATATCTCCACAGTAAGACTGGCTGTCATATCTTTCCCGCAGGCGCTGACGATCCTCAGCCTAGGCAGGTATCGACAAGTTAGCGGCGGGTATCCGCTGAAAGGAAAACCGTTCAATCTGTCATCTTAATTACCTTTCACATCCCATGAAAGCTCTGATTGCACCATTACATTAGCCTACCGTTGGATTCCCATGCCACGGGTCCTAAGAAGCTGGAACAAATGTTACACTGATAGTAATTACCTTAAGGAGTTCGAAAGAATCAACCTTCTGTATTCAAGAGAATCTGTTTGACAGATGTTTACAGCTTTCCTATGCCCCACGGGACAAAAGAAGAAGAAAAGTTGTTCTTTTCCAAAGGTGCTATCAGGACAATTGTCTAACAGGTTGATTTGATGAGACAACTCTCCTCTAGTTATGAAATGTACAGCTAACTGAACTGCACAGACTGCAAGTCTACAGTATTTCACAAAGATCAAGATATTTGTCAATTACTCATGAATTTGTGATGCAAGCACTCTCTAATGTAGGAAGAGGTTGGCGTAAAATATTACTTTGCCAAAGAGTGTATGGTTTATGGTGTATAGTTGATGATAGTTGATGATAAGAGTGTACAGTTTACTTGATGGTTACACCACATGACATTTTTGACATAATGGTGTAAAATTCTAAATATTTTTATTTATTTTTATAAATAGTTCAGCTCATGCTAACATGTGCACCAATCTTTAAGTATTCAAACCATTGGTATGCATATCAACAGAAGCATTTGTACACATACTCTACATAGTAAATGCTTTACTGTTTCCTGTTCATTCAAACTGAGTGACAAAATTAAGCAGGTTTTTTACAATATAAATATTATTACTCAGATCTGTTCATTCATTAAAAAATATAAGCAATAAATATGCAAATACAATTTGATATTGATATTTTTGGGGCGGACACAACCAAAAATGTCAGGGTGGTGCAACCGAGTCTACTACATATCATAAAGAAAATGATTAGTTGGAGATAGTCGCTTAAAAAATAGTTTAAACAAAACATCTTTACTTCTTACTTGATTTTTTTTGTGGTGTCAGAGTCGTGGTGCCAGCCAACATGCAAAAATATAAACTGATCAATCAGTAACCATAGCAACTGATAACAGGAAACAGGAACTAAAGAAAACATGTTTTTTTTTTTTTTTTTTTTTTTTTAGATATGTACAGTTACATTTATTTAAGGTGTAAGGAAATATGTTATTACATTTTACTTGATGGTTACACCACATGACATTTTTGACAAAATGGTGTAAAAATCGAATATATTTTATTATTTTAACACATTGTTTAAAAAATAAAACACTCTAATTAAAATAAATACAATGTAAAAAATTACAATTATTTTAAGAATAATTATTTACTTTTTTAAACAGTATATAAAATAAATATTTTAGGTGTACACTCACACTTATTCAAAGTGTAAGAAAAATATGTTATTATTGTTACACCATAGTACATTTTTGACAAAACAAAAAAAAGTCACCATAACAGTGATTAGTGTTTCCATTAGTTGGGCTCTTAACTCTTATTATGTCTTTATGGCTACTTTGACAGTGTGTCAAACACATTTTCAGCTGCAAAGAAAACTAATGTGAATCAGGTCAGGTGATGAAGATGATCTGTTGATGGTTTTATAATCATCATGAAATAGACTGATTCCACTGATGTCTTTTGAATATAACAGTTGTGTTGTTCCATTAGTGTATGCACATTACAAACCCTGTGTTACTGCAGCATGAGGTCTGGCAATATTACAACAATCAGTTAGAAAATTAACAAACACGTTCACTAAAAGCTGGCCTGCAATGACACACACAGACATCAACAATCAGTGTATGAATCTCATAAATGGTGACAATCAACAATATGTAGATAAACATAATTTCAGAACAGCACTGAAAATCTACTAAGTCACAACAAAAACAACAGCAACAAAATAAAAGCAAATATTAGAATTAAACCAAAATAATAGGACAATTCAGCTGCATAATTTATTCATGTTGCAATGCATTGCTGGGAGTTTTGTTCAATGCTTGTACCCAGCATGCATTGCAGCAAGGTACTTTTGATTGTCACCATTGTTGAGATTGTCACCTTTGTCACCATTGTCACCATCGCTGATTATTGATGTCTGTGTGTGTTATGATTGATCAGATTTTTGTCCTCATGTTTGTTAAAATCTTCTAACTGATTGTTGTATATATTGCCAGATCTCATGCGGCAGAACACAGGGTTTGAGATATGAATATATTAATGGTACAACACATTTGTTAGAGTCAAATGACATTAGTGAATCAGTCTATTTCATGAATAGTATATAACCATCAACAGATCATCATCATCATCTGATCTCGTTTCACTTTAGCTATCTTTTCTGCTGCAAATGTGTTTGAACAACACACTGTCACAACAGCCAAAATGGACAAGAGATATTTTGAGAGTTAAGAGCCCAACTAATGGAAATCCCCACTAATCACCATTACGGTAACTTCAAATTAAACAGAGTTAAACCTCTGTTAATTCTCAATAAACACTTTTGTAGACGTCTGACAGAAATAAAGTCAGTCTGGTTAGTAATAAGTGAAGCTGGTAATGCTGTTTGTGGAGTTTTTTAATCCTCCTCTGCTGAGATCTTCACAGATTTAATGTCTTCTTTTCTCTTCAGTGGATTTCATCTAAGGCTGTGACTGAAGTCAGTTTTAGTTCTTGTGTTTCTGCTTGTCTTTTTTTTCTGTTCTCTTCTTTCCTTCAGTGATTCTACTTGATAACAGGCTTTATTAAGGCTGAATGACTTCATATTTAATATACACAGGTTTTGTGGCTCAGATAAGGTCCAGTTCTGGTTTGTTTATTTGCTCTTGGCTGACATGTGGCATTGCTATGGCCTGCTTGTGGCCCAGATCTGGCAAACAGGAGTGGGCCACCCAAGGCCCGTCATTCCACGCTGCATGTGGGCCAGATCATCTTTCCACGTGTGCCAGATTTGGGCCGGATCTGGGCCGACACAATGTTGCTATGTGGGTAGTTAACTCCACATCAGCAACATACATTCATCAACTAACCATTCAGAGACGTCCTGTTGCTTCTACATGTTGTCACTTCTTCTTGAGTCTCACCATCTTTGTCCGACTCCGTTTTAACATTAAAGGCAGAACAGTTTCTGTCATTTTAGTGTGTGTGTGTGTGAGGTAATCGCAGCTGCTAAACCCCGCCTCTGCAGCAGCTCATTTGCATTTAAAGGGCCAGGCACAAAACGGTGCGTTCTTACACACACTCAAAAAGTGACAACTTTAACATGCTATATAAAAATATCTGTGTGGTATTTTGTGCTAAAACTTCACAGACACACACACACACACACACACACACACACACACACACACACACACACACACACACACACACACACTCTGGGGACATCAGAGATTTATTTTACAATCTTGTGAAAAGGGCATTTATGTTTATGTTTTTCCCTTTTTTTTTTTTTTTTTTTTTACAGTTTACAGTTTTAAATTTGAACAGTATCAAACCCAAGCTAACTTTAGAAAAACATAATAATTTAATTACAAAACGGACAATTTTAAATGAAACACTTAAAATAAGACATATTTTCATATACAACAGATCAGATGGGACCTGTAGCAAGATAACAATAATAAATGTATTAACATTAAAGGGATATTTCACCCATGAAAATTCTGTCATTATTTACTCACTATCCATGTATAATTTTCTTCTTCTTCTGCTGAACACAAAATAAAATATTTTGACAAATGTGTGTAACCAAACAGTTGATGGACCCCATTGATTTATATGGTATATTTTTCCTACTAAGGAAGTCAATGGGGTCCATCAACTGTTTGGTTAACGACATTCTTCAAAATATATTATTTTGTGTTCAGCAGAAGAAATAAATTGATACATGGAGAGTGAGTAAATAATGACAGAATTTTAATTTTTGGGTGAACTATCCCTTTAACTATCCATGTTTATAGGCTGCTGTCCCTTGAAGATCTGCACGCTTCTAACACACAGTGACAGATGCAACTTTCACTTTAGACATAACCAACTGTTTTTATGTAAACCTTGTGTGTATTTGACAGTATTAGCACAATCAGACGCTATTTAGATAAAGTTTTAAAAAAGTTAGCTGCGTGTACTCAGGAGTTTCAGTCTGTTGGACTTAACCCTCACCAGTGAACGGAGTAGCTATACCATGCCAGTGACGTAGCCGAATGTTGAAATCCAACATGGCGGCGCCCGTGCAACAACAACAACATTTTCAATGTACCATTTTATCCCTTTTAACAAATTCTGCCATTTTAATAATTGTACCAATGAGAATAAATAAAATATATCTGTGCATCACCTTTACTCAAATTCAGTTCAGTTCATCTTTAAGGTAAGTTTTAAGTTTTAGCGCCATGTTGCGTTGATCCATTCATGTCTCAGAGATCAATTCGCCAATACACCATTTCATGCTTTATTGGCTAGTCATAGTTTGTAGCAGCAAACACACTGTGAGATGATCATGCTAAATTTCTGACACTGTCAGAATATTATTGGAGACTATCTTTGGTTGCAAGACCGTGACAACGGCCGTCTTTGAGCCTCTCTCACTGTACGACCACCGTTTAGGAGCCACGATTGGTCATCTTTCGTCTGGGACAGCCCAGAATCAGTGTGTACCGGGCATTAGACATTCTACTAACTATAAGTAACTTTGCAACTACATATCAATTAACTCTCATTCATTTGCATTTACATGTCAACTAACTCTCTTAGTAGACTGACATGTACTTGCAAATTTATAGTCAGTTGAATGTTGGGGGAGCATGAAAATAAAGTGTTATTAAGCAGACAGTCTACTAATACTCTAATTACTGCTAGTTGACATGTAGGTGCAAAGTAACTTATAGTTAAAGAGTGTCTGAAGTGGACCATCGAAATAAAGTGGTCAATTTTTTTCTTAAAAACTGGTCATTTACAGCAAAAGGTAGATTTAATTCCGCAAAGCAAGACTTGGCTAAATAATAGTTGTTGAAACTAGTTGAGACACAATCTTAAAGCAAGGTTTGGGAATTTCTTTGCTGTATTATCGCTTTATGCTGGCAGGTTTCTCTATAGAGCGCCCCCTACAGCTTCGGAGTAGATATTTGACAACACTGTCGAAAAACTCGTTGTCGACTCTCAGATAGTAGAGGCTAGTAGATCAACGACATCACAGCAGACGGGACATTCTTTACAACGTCTTCTTCATTCGGGTTCGAACAGCGTGAAGGAGCGCAATAAGTACATAATTTTTGCAGATTTTTTTTGGCCGTAAAGCAATTCGTTACATCGCGAGACCTGATATCACACGATACTTCCTGACGCGGCGGCTGGCGGCCCAAAAAACCTGCATAGTTCACCTTTAATGGCTATGTTAATGCAACTGGCAGCTGGTACCATTTATCATTTAGGTACAAATTGAATTCTGGGGCCGGATTCACAAATTATTTCCTTAAGAATTAACTTTATTTCTGAAGATAAATTCAAAGAAGTCAGAATGTTCGTAAGAGCAATCCTTGAAAAAATTGCACTTGAAAAAATGTCTCAAATATTTCACTTTTTTTCTTAAAGTGCCCCTGTATTTAATCATTGTATCCTTACAAATATTTTGTGATCACCAAAATGACATATTTAAACGTAAACTTAAAATAGCTTATGAATAGGTTCTATGAATATGCAATTATCCCCGCCTCCACTGACTCACTCAGCTCAGAGATCCACTGGTTGACGATCACACGTTGATCTGATTGGTTACAAGGTTGTTTGTGACGTCAGAAACAAACCGTGTTTTTGAGACTGTCTTTGGTTCACTGCAGTTTTAAGGAGAAAATACTCCAGCAATGGTGTTGACTTATGAATTCACACATGATTTGTCTTAAAATATATTAAAAAACACTACATCGACATAATATAAACAACATTAAAAGCTGGATTTTCACCACAGGGGGACTTTAAAAACAAAATTACAGGTTTTGGTTGTTATCAGATTATATGGTGAAGACTTGTTTATCAACTAAATGAAAAACACCCGCCTGCAAATAACCGTAATAATCGTAATAATGTGCGTAATAACCATAATAAGCCATTTAGTTTCACTGGAGTTTGGCGCTCTGCATCACGTTTTTTAATGCACCATTGTACAGTCATTTATAAAGAGCCAGACGCAAAGATCCGTTACATTAATCTGCGCTTCATCTTTTTGTGCTCTCTCATTTGTGCTGAATGCTACCAAAAGCTGTCCTGTGATTATAAAAATAAAAACTTCAGAATACTTGAGCACATCCCCGTAGTAATATGTTTGATATGTAGCTAGCGTTATGTTGTAGTTCTTAATTACAACAATTACTTTAAAGCAACCCAATAAATGAATTAATCTTACCTTTGGGAAATTAGAGGTTACCCTAACTTTAGGAAGAATTTACGATGATTTTTAAGAAGATCGTACAAATTAAAAAAGCCGAATTTAGAACAGTCTCAAGATGATAAGAACATTCTTAAAAAGTGTTTTTGGAATACATTTTGGGTTACACTTTATTTCAATGTTAAACATTCTATAACTTTGGGTTTGTAGAATAAGTTGACATTTATTTGCAAAGTTACTTATAGTTAGTAGAATGTCTAAAGTGGACCATCGAAATAAAGTTTTAGCATACGCAATATTCTTAAGTAAGAAAAAAAGTATAAAATTGCCATTAAGAAGAGATATATTCTCAATAATTGTTCGTCGGCATTGCCTGCATTGATGTATTGTGTGATGTCAGACAACACGAGCTCATGAGAAAACGTCACATGGGTCAGTTTTTTGCAATTGAGATTTAAGCATCATCCGAAAGCTGAATAGATACACTTTCCATTGATGTGTGGTTTGTTATAATAGGACAATATTTGTATATTGTATATTTGTATATTGTATATTGACAATATTTTTCATATAGATTACAACTATATGAAAATCTGGAATCTGAGGGTGCAAAAAAATGGAAACATTGAGAAAATCTCATTTAAAGTTGTCCATTATGTTCATGAATGTGCTGCATTCACTCACAAAAATACATGTTTTATATATTTACGGTAGGAAATTTACTAAATATCTTCATGGAACATGATTTAATGACTTAATATCCTAATGATTTTTTGGCATAAAAGAAAAATTATAATTTTGACCCATATTTGTTGGCTATTGCCAAACATTTACCCATGTGACATGTGACTGGTTTTGTGATCCAGGGTCACAATTTACAATTTTGGATGATGTTTTTTTTTTTTTAATTTTATAAAAATATGTTAAAAAGGATGATAGCATGATAGCCCACCCCTAAACATAACCATCAGTGGGTCGTAACCAGATGAATGACATCATACCAATTCACCTCCAATTGGTCAAAAATGTAAAATGGTTACGAACTCCCATGAGCGTGTTGACATGATGTCTTTACTGCCACTGAATTTCACATGCAGTTTCGCATCCTGACAAATATTTAAATAAAATTATGTCACTTTAACGGCGCTAGCTGCCATATTCCTGACATGACAACACAATTGTGGTCTCTTTTTGTGACTTTCAATGAGACACAACTGTGCCTGCAGTTCTTTTGAAGGCTGCGCCAAGTTTCCCACCCACAAAGCCAAAGCGTGATCTAACCAACATGAAATGTTCCTGTGATGTTCCTAAAGGAGAAATAAATAGATTTGAGGAAAAGTAAAGGAATGCTACACGAACGGAGCTGGTACTTGAAAAGCTTTTTTGTATCTTTGAATTCGGGTTATAGATGAGCTCCTTTTAATACCTTACAAGATTGAATTTTCTTCATTTATTCAAGACCCAACTTTGTGTCTCCTTAAATTCCTTGCTTGGGGAAATAAAATGGACAGTTGTTGGTGGACAGTAAGAGTTTATATAATTAGGTCTTAAATTAGATTGATGTTTGATCCAAAAGCGGCCATTTTTTTGGTTCCCCAAAGAGCCTTAAAGTTAAAAGTTCTTAAAATAAATCTTAAAATAAGATCTTTTTAACAATCTAAAGAATCTTTTTCCACTATAAAGAACCTTTTGTGCAAAGGAAAGATTCCATGGATGTTGAAGATTCTTCATGGAACCATTGATTCCAATTTAGAACCTTTATTTTGAATGACTTTTGATTAAGCTGTTGACACTTTGAGACGTTGTTGAGATCTCTTCTGGAACTCTAGAGACTCTTGTTGGGTCTCGGGGAGAAACATCTGAGAAGGAGCGAACTAAACTTGATCTTTATTTAATCTCATTGCCGTCTCAGAGAAGCATCTGAGGCTTATTGTGGAGTTCCAGAGTTTTTTCTCCAGTGCTCCAGAAGATGGCAGACATGACTTTATGTGAGGGCCCAATGGAAACACCATTTAACGGTGTGGCATGATGTGTTGTGTTGCCTTGCGTCAAGCTGTTTTTGTTGGCAAATGACTTTAAAAGAATGGTGCCTATAAACAGGATAGAGATGATATGAGACATAAAACCAAAAAAGCACCGGCGAACATGGTGTAATTTCCCCGACTAGGAGCATCTAGTCATCTAACGGGTTTGTCCATTTAAAAGAGGGATTTTTTTTTTTTGAGTAACTTAATTGTGATTGTCATTTGTCATTCGTCAGTCTAATGGTCTTAACAGGCCCCGAGACCTAGTTTAGTCTATTTTGTGACATGAACTATGCGTCATGCAACTCGCACCAGTCATGAAGATGGAATGTGAAAGTTGAATAACGACTGCATTTACCTTTCAAGCTGATTTTTTTTGTGTTAAAATATGAAAATGTAAAGTCCTACCATATTTATATAACTTACTGTATTATATAAAATGACATTACTGGGTGAAAGTCAGTGCAACTGTTTGATATTACGAAGACCATATGGCTCACGGTACAGGGCTCTGCTCAACAGTCAGTGTTATTACAGCATTAACACTCCACTGGATGCAGTTTTCTCTTGATGGTCTTCTCTCTCATCGTATAACGTCTCAGTCCACTGACTGAGCTACTATCTTCATGGATATTAAGGCCTTAAGGAGTGAATTGGGAGGAAGATGCTTTGCTGAAGGATTTAAACGGTTATCCTACATAACCATTATTCTCACTCGGTTGCTTTTATAGCTCTGGAGATGTGCGTTATGACATCATAATTTAGATTACTGCAGTACTGCACTGCAACCCGCGTGAAGAAGTTTTGTGGATGACGTATGCCCAGAAAACTCACCGCCGTGATGCAAGGGTGTGCTGAGTGGTTGCAAGGTCACTGTTACGTGGTTGCTAGGGTGTTCTGAATGGTTGCTAGGGTGTTGTGTGTCACTGTCAGGGTGTTACTATCCAGTTTCTAAGGTTTTCTGAATGGTTGCTAGGGTGTTGTGTGTCACTGTCAGGGTGTTGCTATCCAGTTTCTACGGTGTTCTGAATGGTTGCTAGGGTGTTGTGTGTCACTGTCAGGGTGTTACTATCCAGGTTCTAAGGTGTTCTGAATGGTTGCTAGGGTGTTGTGTGTCACTGTCAGGGTGTTGCTATCCAGGTTCTAAGGTGTTCTGAATGGTTGCTTGGGTGTTGTGTGTCACTGTCAGGGTGTTGCTATCCAGGTTCTAATGTTTTCTGAATGGTTGCTAGGGTGTTGTGTGTCACTGTCAGGGTGTTGCTATCCAGGTTCTAAGGTGTTCTGAATGGTTGCTTGTGTGTTGTGTGTCACTGTCAGGGTGTTGCTATCCAGGTTCTAAGGTGTTCTGAATGGTTGCTAGGGTGTTGTGTGTCACTGTCAGGGTGTTGCTATCCAGGTTCTAAGGTGTTCTGAATGGTTGCTTGGGTGTTGTGTGTCACTGTCAGGGTGTTACTATCCAGGTTCTAAGGTGTTCTGAATGGTTGCTAGGGTGTTGTGTGTCACTGTCAGGGGTGTTACTACCCAGGTTCTAAGGTGTTCTGAATGGTTGCTTGGGTGTTGTGTGTTACTGTCAGGGTGTTACTATCCAATTTTTAAGGTGTTCTGAATGGTTGCTAGGGTGTTGTGTGTCACTGTCAGGGGGTTGCTATCGAGTTTCTAATGTGTTCTGAATGGTTGCTAGGGTGTTGTGCGTCACTGTCAGGGGTGTTACTATCCAGTTTCTAAGGTGTTCTGAATGGTTGCTAGGGTGTTGTGTGTCACTGTCAGGGTGTTACTATCCCGTTTCTAAGGTGTTCTGAATGGTTGCTATGGTGTTGTGTGTCACTGTCAGGGTGTTACTATCCAGTTTCTAAGGTGTTCTGAATGGTTGCTAGGGGTGTTGTGTGTCACTGTCAGGGTGTTACTATCCAGTAGCTAAGGTGTTCTGAGTGGTTATTAGCACCTTGTTATGAGGTTGCATGGTTGTGTTTGCTATGGCATTGCAATGCAGTTGCTAGGGTGTTGTCGGTGGCTCTAAGTGGTCGTAAGCACATTGCTATGCAGTTTCTGAGGGGGGCTGGTGTTTTTTTTAAAAGATTTTGCTTGGTTCCTCTGGGTAATTTTTAGCATGTTCATGTGTGGTTGCTAAGGTGCTGTGAGTGGTTGCCAGGGTTTTACAGTGTGGCTGCTAAAGTGTTTTGGGTGGGGTTTTTTTTTAGCATACTATACGATTGTTAGTCTGAGTGTTTGTTAGGGTGGTGTTATAGGTGGTTGCTACAGTGTTCTATGCTGTTAGGGTGTTGCCAGGGTGTACCAAACAAAGGTGATCATTAGGTTGACGCTATGCAATTTTTACGGTGATTTTGGGTATTATGTGGTTGCTAAACTTGTTAGGACATTGCTAGGTGGTTGCTAGGGTTTTCTTAATGGTTGCACACACAAGGTAAAAGACAAAATGTAATAATTAAGGTGCAATCACAGGTCCATTGTCTATGGTCAATAGCGTAGTGATGTATGAACACAAAAGTCACTTTTAACCAAGCAACTTTCTGGTCAATGCGGTGAATCCAATTTAAAATCTAAATGGGAAATCTTTGGATTCCTGTTGAAATTACTGGATTTTGCCTCTGATTTTTTTGTGTTTTTTTTGGTGAATTTTCTGATTACTCGATTCATTTTTTAAATAATCGATCAATTACTTGATTACCAAAACAATCATTTGTGACAGCCCTAGATTAGTTAAAACATTACAAAATGCACCAGCTTTGTTTTGTATTTTGAAGATTTCTTAAACATAGTGTTAAAATATCGTCTCGTCTCGTCTTGTGAGCTAAATGTATCTGCACACCCCTGATGTACTTACACACACACACACACACACACACACACACACACACACACACACACACACACACACACACACACACACACACACACACACACACACACACACACACACACACACACACACACGTTTCTAAATCGGGACATTCCATAGACATAATGGTTTTTATACTGTACAAACAGTATAGTCTCTCCCCTTACACAAAACTTTCTGCATTTTTTTATTTAAAAAAAACCCTTAATTTTTTATTTTTTTTTACCACATTTACAAACGAAGTTTTTCGAGATTTTGACACACACACACACACACACACACACACACACACACACACACACACACACACACACACACACACACACAAACATGACTAATAATATTACATTAACCCATTGCAAATCACCTTGTCTGTTTCTTTATTGTCATTCTACACTTTTACAACCTCAACAAATAGTTTCTTTTCAGGTGTAATTCATGGGACTCAAACTGTCGAGATCTCCCGGGGATTTAAAGTGTGTGTATATGTTTTTTTTTGCACGCCTGTTGCCGCTTTACACTAGTCCAGCGAGCCAAAAAAGTGGCGTGTGACGAAGCATTCTGCGGCCTTGCTTTAAGTTGAGCACAAAGGATCTGTCAAAAGCACTAGTTTTCCAACATTTTTGTTTTGCAGTAAAAAACTCGTTTTTTATTATTATTTTTTTTTTTTTTATGTACATGCTCATTTCCTAATCATCCTCGGGAGACTTGAAACGAGTCTGAGGAGTGCGGTCCGCTTTATCAAGCTCTGCCAGACAGCTACCTTTAATAAATACCACTTCTAAATGCTTTGGATTGTGTGTGTCTTCATTTTCAGGAAGCAGACAAAGCCATGTTTCAAACCAAATAAATACGTGGTCATATCTCAGCAAAGTATACCAGCCTCATTATTACTGTAGGTAAGTGACTTCTATTCCAGAAACAAATTATAATCTCCTTTAACGACTAAAAAATATAAATACCGATGTCAGATTCAACCACATACTCCCTGAAAATAGAGTATTACCTCTTCAGCGCTGGCCCCTTGAGGGACTTTTGCTCACTTTTTCCTGTTTTTACATTCTCATGTGGTTTATAATTGCAAGTGAATGCGCTCTCAATCCGTTTGGGTCGTGCACAGTGTATTGTCATTTTTCATTCAGAGCTTCAAACCCCTTTCGTTTAAAAACCAGTAAGGAACACAGCCACAGACATGGAGGTAACCAGAGATGTTTTCACAGTAGTTACCCTTCGGTTTTGCTTTACTGAACTAGAGCTCTTCATGAGAAAACGAGAGGGCAGTGTTAAGTGCCGAGGATTGAACTCACTTCAGAAACGCACACAAACACAATCCATTATTTAGTTGGGCTGTAGAGAAGCCTGGAGTATAAAGGAAGCCGATCAGGGGCCATAAAGCAAGGCTGATTTTTATGGATATATATATAAAGAAAAAAGGAATAATGGTTAATCGAAATGAATAGTTCACCCTATAATGAAAATTAAGTCATTATTTACTCACACTGGGTTTGTTCTAATGCCGTACGCCCTCGGATAACAGTATTCATCCTAAAAGCTTACATTTTGTTAGTTAAATTTCTCTTCATCTTCAGACTGGCGTGTTCGGTTGTGACTAGATAATAACAGCATTTTTATTTTTGGGGTCAATTATTCCTTTATAGAGACAGATTTGCAATTCCGAAAAGTTATATAATGTTTTGAATCTCTGGAGGGTTGCATTTTTTCACATCACTCAGGACGGATTTGGCTGTACATGTTCCACGATGAGCAAACATTTTGAGGTTGGTAGATATAATTGCGGTTACATAGTGTACCCGTGGATGAGCAGATGTGCAGGTTCCTGCAGGTCACGCGTGTACACTTGCACAGGATGCCTCTGGAGAAGGTGTGACATGCCGCTTGGCAGCGTGATCACGGAGCCACTTAGTCTCTGATCTTCATCGTGATAGATGAGATTAGGTGAACCAGCACAAAAGACTAACTGTTCGCATAAGTCAGATGTGTTGTCATCTTTGGATGCACATTTAAGAACTACTTTGGTTGGTTGTATGCCATTGGTAAAATGGGGATCACAGTTTGGCTGGTTAGCATGGGCAGCGTTAGCATGGTTAGCATCACATAAGCGGTTTATGACTGCTGGGAAATATTTTCTGAGAATGAAAGCTTGCAAATCTCCAACCCAACTAACAAAAAATATGTTTTAAGAACGTTTTGCTAACATCCCCATTAAGTTATAAAAACCTTATTTCTATATTTTCTCTAAAAGACCAGATTTTTAAACAGAATTCTTGGTTATGTGAAGGTTAAGGGAACATTTTGATCATTCTTCAAACATTACGGGATGTAGTGATGGTTGCACTTTATTTTGATGGTCCACTTTAGACATTCTGTCGACTATAAGTTGGCACTACGTTCATGTCCACTAACCTAGAGTATTAGTTGCGTATTAGTAGACTGGTAGGGTTAGCAGATTAAGATGAAAAAGTTAGCAGTAGAATGTCTGTTAGGGAGCATAAAAACAAAGTGTTATCAGATATTAAGCAGACAGTCGACTCTAATGAGAGTTAGGTTGCTTTCACACCTGTCTCATTTAGTTCGGTTGAATCGAAAAGGAACCAAAACGCCTGAAGTATTATTTTTCGCCGTTGGTCCGGACCAAATGAACCGAACTACAGATGTGAAAGCACCCTTATTTGACATGTAGGTGCAAAGTTACTTATGCCCCGTTTACACCTGGTATTAGAAGCATTTTGGTCGATCGGATCACAAGTGGATGACGCTAAAGACAGGTGTAAATGGGGGTCTAAAACATTTTGAGCTTCGACTACAGAGGTAGTCGAAAACACATTCAACCGGATTGCTTTCATAGTGTAAACGCTCATGTATTCAAACAGCCACCAAAGACCGTCTTCTCTCCACCTACGGTTTTGCATTTACAGACGACAACATTGTCACGGATCCATGAAAATTACTAAAAACGCTGTATTATTAATGCCAAGCCAGTAGTCACTTTGTAAAGAAACTCCACGTGCCTCTAGACTGAATAAGTAATACACATGCGCATGACGTCACCGTTTCACAAATTCATGTTTTTTTGTAGTTTACACAGAGACGACAGCGGTATCGGTTTGAAACCGTTTTCAAGAGTTGTGTTTTCAGGCTCCCAAAATTGCACTGTCGTGTAATGAACGGACAAAACGTGTTAAAAGTTTTACGCTTTTAGTTGAAAACTGTGTCGTGTAAATGGCCCCTACGTGAGAAAAGAATTCATGTAATTTTTAAGATGAAGTCATCAGCTTTGTTTCCATCCAAATTTGCGAATTTTAAAGGGATAGTTCACCCAAAAATGAAAATCATCTCATGATTTACTCACCGTCAAGCCTTCCTAGGTGTATATGACTTTCTTCTTTCAGACGAACATAATCAGTTATATTAAAAAATATCCTGACTCTTCCAAGCTTTATAATGGCAGGAGGGTTGATATTTTGAAGCCCATAAAAGAGGCATCCATCCATCCATCCATCCATCATAAAAGTGCTCCATACGACTTCAGCGGGTAATAAAGGCCTTCTGAAGCAAAGCCATGCATGTGTGTAAGAAAAATATCCATATTTAAAACTTTAAAGGGGTGTTTGATTATGATTTCACTTTTCTAACTGTAGTTAGTGTGTAATGTTGCTGTTTGATCATAAACAACATCTGCAAAGTTACGGCGCTCAAAAGTTCAAAGCAATGGGAGATATTTGCTTTTAAAGAAAAGGACTACAACAAACGGCTGGTAGGAACTACACGACATTCCTCCCGGGTTAGTGACATCACCAACCCTAAAATTTACATAAACCCCGCCCCCGGAACGTGATTTATAGATTATCATCACAGAATATGCTAATCAATGATTAGAAGATAAGCTACATAAATTAATCAACTAACCATTCAGAAATGTCCTTTTGCTTCTACTGTACATGTTGTCACTTCTTGTTGAGTCTCTCTATCATTGTCTGATTCTGGTTTGAACATAAACATTTTCAGTGGATGTTGTGTGTGAGGTAAAATGACAGGAGCTGTTGAAGCTCCGCCCCCTGTGCCGGGGAGCAGCAGCTCATTTGCATTTAAAGGGACAGACACAATACGGTGCGTTTTTGCTCACCCTCAAAAAGTGACAATTTTAACATGCTATATAAAAATATCTGTGGGGTATTTTGAGCTAAAACTTCACATTCACACTCTGGGGACATCAAAGACTTATTTTGCATCTTGTGAAAAGGGGTATTTTACCACCTCTTTTTAAAATGAAAATAACTAGCTTATAATAACGGCGGATGACCTACACAAGTCGACTTACGGCAAAAGAGTAACACTTGGCGCGATGTAGGAGTAGCATAAGCTTTAACGCCTCTCTCGCGGTTCAAACACATAGGGCTGGGCAACAAAACCAAACAGCTTTCTGCAAATTTCTGGCAAATTTCTGCCAACTTGAACCCGTTACGAAATCTATGAGACGAAAAATGTAGAAAAATTGCATGGATTCAAATCGAAGTGACAAATATTTGGTGGACAAAGGTAAATGTGACTTAAAAATGAGGAACATCACCAGCTATGTATTACAAAGAAACCAATAATATAGGATTTGCAATACTGAACTATTTGGTTCAATAGATGTAAGATGTACCAAAAACATGCTGCATCAAAGATTGATTAGGTCTGTATTGCTGAGCAGAGAATGTTAGTTGTTGTTTGTGCAAATGCGCACTGAATTGGTCATTTTTAACTTTAACAATAGCTGACCTCATCAAACAGATGGAAAACCTTTAACTTTGAAGACACCAACACTAACAGCTCATGCTGACACAGCAAACGGTGGCAAATGAAGCATTTTTCAGCGCTGCTCAAATGGACCCTATTCCAAACAGTGTTTGCTCCATTAAAAGTAATTGCCTATTTCTTTAAGTAGTAAGTGGACCTTTTCTGTAATTTGTATGCATGCAAGGCCGCTAAAAACCCGAGACCCCCTGCTACCAGAGGAAAAGAACCGAAACAACCCAAAATTGCCTTTAGTACAATAATATGAAGCCTATAATTGAATGACTGGTGTGTTGTTGTTATAAGGCATTTGATTTATATTTACAAAACAAGACTTTGTAAGTCTGAATTAAGACCACAGAGGCAGTATAATTAAGATGAAATGTTCTGTTCTCAAACCTGTTAGCTCCCTTGCTGTCTGCTGTTGATGTAAACTACTACCTTTTTATTCAACATTCTGACATACAAACTCTTAATTGCAGTTTGAAACATTGGATATGTCAACATTTATTCACACATATGCACAGTATCACTTCTTACATGAATCGCAGAGAGACAATTAATTTCAGTAGAAGTTGATGTTAGCATGTTGCTAAGCTAATATTGCGATACACCAGTATGTCAGAAATAGGGCGAGCACCAACCTTTTGCTAGCTGCAAAGCATTATGGGAATACATTCTCATTCAATACTTTAGATTTCAGCCAAAATGGGGTAATGTTGCCTTGTAAAACGTTTGAACGCCATCTGAAAGTGTTGTCTAGGCAGTTCACTAGATTTTGGTACCAAGCTATTTTATACAGAAAGTTAATTAATCAAAAATCTATTTGCTTTAGAGTATCTGTTGTGTCATTGTGCAATCTTTTCATTATTTTTATACTCAAATTTTGGCAAAACCGCACAAAAAAACAGACTTTAACAAGTCTAATTATGTTTAAGTTATGTAATTTAACAATTGCAAGATGGTGGTTTTCCATGAATTCTGACTTTATTTTATATTTTGATAAAAGAAAGGTGGTATGCTGGTCTCTCAACCTGGACAAACTAGTTAGTTACAGCCTGTTTCTTGCACTTGTCAGCTAGACTAGCTTAAGCCAGATAATACCAGCGAACCACCTTAGGCTGATTTAACATTTTTATGGCATTCAGTTACATTCAGGGACAAATTGTGCATAGTGGGATTTGTAAATGGCTCTTGTAGCTGTAATAGTTCAAGGATAGTAGGGGTTGAGATCCCATACAGTAAATGGAACTGACTTTTTTTCATTCACTTTGAAAAATGAAATGGTTGGAGAACTTTGAGTACATAAGCTGCCAAATTCTTTCTCCCTAAAGCTGATTTAATCAAATCTCCTGACAGTTGAATGGAAACTAAACTCCTTTCAACAGAGAGCTCAAAGCACTCAACTTGTCACCTGCCAGGAAATTTCAAGTAAACTAAAACAAAGTGTTCAATAATAAGATAAACTGAGAAGAAGGTAAGTATATGTCATCTGTTTAAAGGTGGAAGGAAAATGATGCTGCCTGCGATGAGTAAGGTGAACCTTTAGTGTTTACCGCTGACAGCTCTTAAAGTCTCTCGGGTGTTAAAGAGAAAATTATAAGAAGCAGACTGATATATCTTTAGTGAGCAAGAGACATTTAGCAGCCCATTCGTCCGTGCTTTGTTGAACCAGAACGAAGACTAGTCTTTTCTTGAGGGTTGATTGATCTTTGCTCGCAATTGGTCATGGCTTGTGCAAAGCGGCTTTTGGCCCAATACAAACCTCAGCCCATTACATCATTCCAAGTTTGGGATGTGAATTCAAAAACTGTTTTGTTTCCTGTTTTGGCACCGATTCTACCAATGAGATTCGAGTGACTAAACAGTTTTAAAGCACTAGTCTAGTAAACAACTGCAGGTCACGTGGAGCTACGTCATTTCGCAGGCTCTTGGGTCGGAGTGAGAAATCACTCAGTCATAGATGTGACGAATTTCCAAAATACCAGATAGCTGGTTGTGACCTTTCCATTAACTTCGATACCACACTGGCATCTGTTTTACAGCAGAAAAGACAAGGACATCACCATTACCTTGCATGACCAGAGTCAGCGCTTGGTTTCCTAAAAACTGTAATTTCCTCAAGCCGTAATTACAACATGTTTCTCATAGTGTGAGGGTGTATTGTTAGTTTACACATAATATGTCCATTACAGGGACAAGTATTCTGTCTCATCTACAGTCATGGTCAGAATTAATGCACCCCCTGGTAAATATGATCAAAACTGGCTTTAAAAAAATAAATCTGCATTGTTTATCCTTTTGATCTTTTATTCAAAAATGTTCCAAAAATCTAAACTTTCATTGAAGTAAAAGAATTAAAACTGGGGGGAAATCACATTATAAAATAAATCGTTTTCCTCAAAAACACGTTGGCCACAATTACTGGTACCCCTAGAATTTTCTACGAGTAAAATATCTCTGAAGTATAATACCATTTTATATTTAACGTTTTTTAGCACACCAGGGTGACTAGGAACATGACATTGTCCAGTCATGACTTCTTGTTTCACAGGAGTTTAAATATGACAAAACCAAATTCCCTTAATAATCCATCACAATGAGTAAAACCAAAGAATATAGTTCTGATGTGCATCAAAAGATTGTTGAGCTTCACAAAATAGAAAGTGGCTGTAAGAAAATTGCTAAAGAATTGAAAATCCCCATTTTGACCATCAGGGCAATAATTGAGAAGTTCCAATCAACTGAAGATGTTACGAATCTGCCAGGAAGAGAACGTGTCTATATCGCCTTAATGGACGGTGAGGAGGAGAGTTTGAGTGGCCAAAGAGTCTTGCAGAGACTCAAAGAGAATTGCAGAGATTAGTTGAGTCTTGGGGGTCAGAAAGCCTATATATATATATATATATATATATATATATATATATATATATATATATATATATATATATATATATAAAAATCAAACACCCCCTACATCTCCACATGTTGTTTGGGAGGGTTTCAAGAAAAATCCTCCTCGCTCATCCAAAAACAAACTCCAGCAAACTCAGTTGTCAGACACGACTGGATCTTCAGGGTTCTGTGGTCAGATCACACTAAAAAAAAAAGAGCTTTTTGGCAGCAAACACGCTAGATGGATTTGGTGCACACAAGGATAAAAAAGCCCCAATTTCATATACCGTCAGATCTTTAATGTTGTGGGCATATTTTTCTGCTGGAGGTCCTGGACTTCTTGTTCAGATACGGCATCGTGGATTCTATCAAATATCAACAGATAAAAAATCAAAACCTGACGGCATCTGCTAGAAATCTTATAATGGGCCGTGGTTGGATCTTCCATCAGGACAACGATCCAAAACAAGCATCAAAATCAACACAAAAATATGTTACGGAGCACCAAAATGAAGCTTCTGCCATGACCGTCCCAGTTCCCTGACCGGATGAGTGGAGTGAACTGAAGAGAAGAAGCGCCAACATGGATCTGGGAATCTGGAGGATCTGGAGAGATTCTGTATGGAGGAATGGTCTCTGATCTCTAGTCAGGTGTTCTCCAAACTCATCAGGCATTATAGAAGAAGACTGTTATCTTGGCAAAAGGAGATTGCAAAAAGTATTTAATAAAAGGGTGCCAATAATTATTGTGGCCAATGTGTTTTTGGGAAAAAAACACATTAATTTCATAATGTGATTTCCCCCCCACTTTCAATTATTTTACTTCAATGAAAGGTTAGATATTTTTGGCAATTTGTTTGAATGAAACATCAAAAGGATAAACAATGCAGATTTTTTTTTTTACAGTCAGTTTTAATCATATTTACCAGGAGTGCCATTAATTCTGACCATGACTGTACTTAGCCTCCTGTCATTCCAAAACTGTATGCATTTCTATTTTCTGTCAGATAGACAAGAAAGCGTGAGAAGTACAAGAAAGCGTGAGAAATTGAGCATTTGAATTGGGGAGGTGCATGAATAATAGATCGCTACCGTTGGGGAGGGGGGGGGCGTTTTAATTGTTCGAGCTCTCTCTTGTGCTGTGTCCACCAATGGCCTGCTGGGGATAAACATTGTTAGTCTCCGAACTGCCACAACCGGAGTGGAGAACTGCAGCCGTGCCACCCAAACCAAACGTTGACGCTTTCAATTCCTCCACAGCTTGAGTCATGCCCTTTCAAGGCTGCGTCAAATAAAATACAGAGAAACTGTGTCTAAGTGGACTGCCTCTGCGCCTATTGTCTGATATCCAAGGAGAGGCCGATGAAAATATCGAGCAGTCGCTGACATCTCCAAAGGTCAGCTCTTTAAGGTGATGAAGGACGCGGACCCTTGGTGAACTGTTTCGACAGGCATAAAAACCCTTTCATTTTGGATTTATCTAATTTCTTTTGATGTCTCTGCACGTCTACACGTATAAGTGGTGGCATCTAACGCAATCCGGTCGGCCCACAGGTGTTCGATTACGTCATTGCATCGGTAATGAATCCAAAAGCTAACCCAAATTATTTAATTTGAGTAATCACAATTTTAAAAAAAAAACTGGCACCACATGATTGGCAATTGAGTGAGATGAAAAAGATAACGAAACCAACATATCAGTCTAGCCTTTGTGTGATCCTGTAATCCCGGTCTAGGCGTGAATACGACTGTCTTTTCAAATCATACTGTAGTCTTACAATTGTGTAAAAACAAGAAGTGTGGACACTTTGTGATGCTGAATGGTCCGGGAAGCGCTTTGAATTTGTAATCCCTTGTAAATCACAAAAATGGTGAATTCAGTTCCTTGCCCAGCAGCTCCAGTACACTCACAGTTGTCGCAGTTGTAATTGCGGTCTGATATTTCACCCAGGCCATTAGGGCAGAGGAAATGTTTCCGAAAATGTTCTTTCAGGAAACCCTTGGAAGCTTCAAATGTAGTTTGCTTCAAACAAAGGGACGAACAGCTGTGTGTCTGTGAACTCAAAATCATACAGAA